>WBMV01005733.1:85858-101662 GCA_013396655.1 Campylorhamphus procurvoides | reverse complement strand
TTTCCATTTCCCTTTCCATGGGAAGGCTGCAGACCACACCCATGGTGGGCTGTGCAGCCAAAGGGGACACTTTGGGGTCACTGAATTGGGAATGTGCATCTCATCCAGAAGGATCCAGAGAACATCCCTTCCAAGGGCTGCCAAACCCTTCCCTGCCCTCTTTCCAAAGTCCTTTCCCACCTTCCTGCCCCAAAACAAGGAGGGAGAGCCACAGCCACATTCCAAGAGGTTTTTCCTGGAGGAAATACCACTGTGGGTGTGTCCAAGCCAAGGTGATCACACACATTTGTCCCAATATTATGGCCAAGTGATTGGAATCCCTGCGAGGTCCTTGGATGAGAAACACATTTGGCTTTTCTTTCTTTTTTTTAAAGTATTTAACCCCTTTTTTTCCTCCCCCTCTCCTTTAAATGTGCCCAATCCTTGCTATTTAGACAGAATTTCTGTATTTCATCTTATTAATATCAATCCCATTAATGAACCCCCAGTGCTAGTATTAAAAATCCAGCATTTAATTCCTAATTCCTTCTTTTGGGAGCATAAAATCTGTTTGGCATAAACTCCCACGATTCCCTGGCAGGGCATGCAATTTCTGCTCTAATTGGGTGAATTCTGCCTGATGGTTTTGTAATTGTTGCATAATTTGCCTTAAATAAATAAATATAAAAATAAATAAAAAAAAAATAAATAAAAATTAAATTCTCCAGCCCCTTCCACGGTCTGGTAAATCAAATTTTAGTGAAGAAAAGGCTGCCAGAAGTTTCCCTTTGTGGCCACCAGGAGGTCCTGGGGGACCTTCCAGAATTCTTGCTCTAGTCTTGTGTGTTTGCCCAGGGTTTTTTGGCCACAGAAAAACAGGAATGTCAGGTAAGAGATCCCAAAAGTTTGATTGGAAGGAAAATTGGAATAAAATAAGAAAGGTTATTAACAATAATTTAGGAATGGAGGGGGTTTGGAAGGTGGTGGGTTTGGGGAAGCTCAGAACCTTCAGGTCTTTGAGGATGCACCAGAAGGAACAGCCTCAGGCTGGACCAGGGGAGGTTCAAGTGGGACACCAGGAGGAATTTGTGCCTGGAAAGGGTGGTCAGGCCTTGGAAGGGATGGAATGCCCATCCCTGGAGGTGCCCAAGGCAGGACTGGGGTGGCACTCAGTGCTCAAGGTGGGCATCGGGCACAGGGTGGGCTCTGTTGGCTGGGAGGGCTTTTCCAACCTCAGGGATCCTGGGATTTTGGGATTCAGCTTCTGTGGCTCGTTCCACGTGTGTGCAGACTCCCTGAATCCTCTCCAACCTTCTCACTCCCATCCTGGGCTGTATTTAAGCTCCAAATCAATTTCCCAATGAGCTTTGAGAGGTTTTTTTCCCCCCCCTCTCATCAGTAAATTCCGTATCTGAACAACCCGGAGCCGGGAATGTGAAACGCTCTCAGTGCTGGGAAAGGCTTTTTTTTCCCACTCTGGGAGTCAGAACAAATCCAGCCGAAGGATTTGGGTGTGCTCTGCCGTTTCCTGCACGTCAAAGGCTCAGGGTATTTGTAGCAGTGGATTTACAGCCACGCTGGATGCTTTAAGCCCTCGGAATTTAATAGAGGGAGAGGCTTGAACAAAACCATCCAGCAATTCAGCAGAATCCCCTGAAAAGGAGCTCAGGGGCTGCAGAGTTGCCTTTTCTTGGGGAATTGTCACGGGAATTTGCACACTTGAACAGCCTGGACCACCCAGCCATGGCCAGAACTCGAGTCCTTCAAGAACTGCTACATCTTAGGAGGGTTTTCCACCTTTTCCTTCTTCTTTTGAGCCACGAACCTGAATTTCTGTGCGATTCCCTTCGTGGGGCAGAATATTCCATTGCTGCTTTTACAAGCACAGACAGAAATTCAAATTTTCCTGGTTGTTTCCTGCAGAAAAAACATCCAAGAGCTCCTGGAGCTGGGATGGGGTGGAAAAGGTTTGAAGTTTACACACTTGAACAGCTTTAGAGGCAATAATTTCTTCTCTTGATGTCAACTGGTAACGTGATTGCCTAAAAAGAAATCATTTCAAGCATGGCCATGCCAATTAGATCCAAACTTTTTCCTGAGTTGGCCAAAAAGATGGAAAATAGATATATAAATGAGAATATTGGAGCTTGAGGCGGAATGTCTCTTAAACCATGGAGAGACAGCCCAGGGGCTTGGCCAGGAATGAGGGGAAAGGGCAAACTTGGAGGAAAAGGTGGAGTTTGCAGTTTCTCTGCTTTCCATGGAGATCAGTGGGAACCTTTTCCTGCTTCAATCCTCTCTGGGTTTTCAGTCTGTCCAGTGGGGGAGTAGCTCGTTTAAAACTCATGGATTTGTTCCTGAGGCACCTTTGCCTTCTAAAATGCTGGAAAATGTCCCCTCAGTAACATCCCTTTCATTTCTGGAGCTTCCCGGGAATATTTTAAGAGAAAGAAGGAGAGGGTTGTTTTTTGGTGGAGCTGAAATAAAGGGGAGGAGAGACAAGCAAGAGAAGGAGAAAGGAAATGAGGAAAACCATGGAATTTAGCTCACCAGCTTTTAATTCTGGGTTAATTCTTGCCCTGTTTTTGGGATTTCTTCTACCCATGAAACCCAGGAGCTGCTTTCTGTCCAGACAGAGCTTAAATGCCATGGTACCAAAGGTGGTTCCAACCTGGGAGTTCAAAAGGATGGCAATTAATTCCTGTTTTCCTGCCCAAATTCCAGGTGGAGAGGCTGTTTTGATGCTGTGGATTTCCAAGGAAACCTTCACCCCCCCTCATTTACATCCAATTTGCATCAGCCCCTCTGTGTTTTCTGCCAAGCCCGACCCTTTCCTTTGATATCCTTCTCCTTCCCTCCTGGCTGCCACTGCAAAAGTGCCTGTTTGGGGGGCTCCTCTGCCTTTTCCATGCATATTTATTGGGAATTAAGTGTGAAATCTCCTCGCTGTAGCTCCAGGATGGATTTAAAGAGCAGCAAAATGCAAGTAAGCGTTTGTTTTATGGGTTACACTTTTTCTAATAGACTTCCTTCAAGGGAGAGTGAACATGTTTTCCCTCAATGACATAACTCTTTGAAAGCTAATATTTTTACTAGTGCTCACAGAAGGCAGTAAATTAATTTAAAACACCTTTTAGGGGTGTAATAACACAAGGAGTGAGAGAAGTGGAGAGGAAAAAAGTGCGGTGAGAAAAACCCCATGAAAATCCTCAAAGCTGGTCATGGCAATGAACCTTCAAACTTCATTTAATGATGAACTTCAAGGAGCCAGAAGGAATACCAATAAAAACCTCTCATTTATTCAGAGCAGAGGCCTTAATCCCACTTTTATCCTTAATTATCCTTGGTAGGATTCATTATATCCCATCTTAAAAATGGAAAGTTGTCCTCAACGTGCAATTTTGGCTTCTTTACGGTTGGTGAAGAGACCTTGAGACCTGTGAGGAGCAGCTTGTGGGGGGTGAGATGTGTGTCTTGGACAGGTGGGATGGAGGGAGAAGGTCCAAGATCTGGCATAAACCAGGTTTTGGAAAGAAGACCTTGAGTGAGGGAGATTTAAACAGGATCTGGGCTCATATTCCAGCTCTGGATTTCTGGATGGGCTCAGTGCCCACAGATGAGTTCTCTGTTCCAGGGACATCCCAATCTCCACGGGCCAGGGAAGGGTTATCTCCTCCAGGACACAGATGTGTGTGGCAGGAGACACCTGGGCATGAGGAATGGCCCTGCCTGTGCCCTCCCAAAGGTGCTCCCACTCTGCCTCTTCTGTCCCACAGCCTTTGGAATGCCAAGATTGTATTTATATCCTTGTTTTTGTCTTCCTTTTCCATCCTTGTCCATGTTTGAGCTCTCCAAGCTCTGGGATGTGATTCACTGGAGGAACACACAGGGAATTCCTACTCATTGCCCAACTCAGGGGCTTTCAAGCCCTGGATCAGATTTTGGAGATTCCTCCTATCAGATCTTTTCCATCTGACCCCATTTGGGTCTGCACTCTGTGAGAAACGTGCCTTTGTGACGTGGTTTTGGCTTTGTCCAGGCTGTTCTTGATCCATAAACTGGGAACTGTGTTTGCTCCATAAGGATTGAAGCCTTTCATTCCAATACTTGTGAGCTCCTCTGGCTGCCCCTTCCAAGGCCACACCCTCCTCCAAAATCTGTATCCCCCTCCCAGTGCTGTGGGAGAAATGAGGAGAAAACCCCAAGAAATGAAGAATCCCAAAATGGTTTGGGTTTGGAAGGGACCTTAAAGTCCATCTGGCTCCAAACATCATGGGCAGGGACACCTCCCACCAGCCCAGGGTGCTCCAACCTGGCCTTGGACACTCCCAGGGATCCAGGGGCAGCCACAGCTTCTCTGCCCAACCTGTGCCAGGGCCTGCCCACCCTCCCAGCCACCAATCCCTTCCCAATATCCCACCTAACCCTGCCCTCCTTCAGCTTCAGGTGATTCCCTCTTGTCCCATCCTTCCGTGGCCTTGTGAAAAGTCCCTCTCTGTATCCCATGGAAAATGCAGGGAAAACTCAATGTCCCTGCCTTGGGATGAGTGACAGGATGGAGCAGGAGGTGTTGGAGAACCTGCAAACCTTCCCAAACCCCTCAGGAATATTCAGGCCACCCTCTGCCAGCCCAGCCCCACAAACACACGAGGTTCCCTCAAGATCATTTTCCCCAACCAAACCAGAAGAACGGGATCTTCCACTGCTTTTAAAATCATATAAAAGCCATAAACCCAATGGAAACATCCCAAATATCCTAATTTCTCCTGGATTTTGTGGGACCATTATTATCTTGAGCTTGTAGGTGCAGTCCAGTGCTGGTTAATTTAAATGCACTCAAAAATTCCCAGCTCTCCTGGGAGAAATGCCTTTTGTGACACCGTGTAGGTGCCAAATTGTAAAACTAGCCTTAAATTCTCATGGGGTTTTGGGTATTTTTTTAAAAAAAATCTTTTCTACAGTGAAGGGAATAATTGTTTTTCACACATTTGTGAGTTTTAAAGCGAGAAGAATCCATAATGATTATCTAGTGTTGACCTTGCATGGGAGACACTGCAGAGTTTCACGTCTGGTTTCCTTCCTTGTGCTCATTTCAGGGACACCTAAAAGTCTCTCCTTCATCCAAGGCAGCAAAAATCTGTTGTAGAGTCTCCAGATCCACCAAGGAATGGGATTGCCTATGGATTAATTAATTAATTAATGCCTTGGGATGCAGAAATCTGATTTATGGCAGCCTTCCTATGGGGTCTCGTGGTGCTAATCCTAAATTCAGTGACAGACAGAGTGCTGGGGGTTCAGCCTGGGGGGATGGTTTGTTGGCCATGGTCCTGCTCTGCCACTGAATGCCCAACATCTGCTCCTGGTGAGGCTCCTGGGATCAGGGAATCCTAAAATCAGAGAGTTCCCTGAGTGTGTGACTTCTCCCTGATGCTTCTCTCATTCCAGTCTCCAGCTTCCCATTCCAGTTCCTCTTTCCTCAGCTGGGTTAGAGGAACCTCAACTATCCAGTCCTTCTCTGCCTCTCACTCTGCCTGAAAGGACTTGTATTCCTGACCTATGAAAGGGGGTTTTTGAAACCTTTTGTTCACTTTTTTAACTTTTTTCCAACTGTGTTTTGGAAACCTGAGCTCCAGGACTGTGGAAGGAAGAAATGGAATGAGCTGTTCTTGCTTTCTGAAGTTCTACCTGTGCACCCAAAGGCCACCAGGACCAGGACATGGGTNGAGTGCCCAGCCCTGGAGGTGCCCAAGGCAGAGCTGGATGGGGCACTCAGAGCTCTGGGTGGGCATCGGGTACAGGGTGGGCTCTGATCTCAGAGCTCTTTTCTCACCTCAGTGATTCTGGGATTCTGTTCTCATGGGGTTTTGGGTACCTCCCCACCCCACAATCACTTCTCCCATCCTTGCTCCTTTTCCCTGGGCACAGGGAACCAAGGCTGGCCACAATATTGTAGAAGGAACCTCCTTCTCCCCTTCCCTGCTGGGCCCTGCAATCAGGGACCAGAATCTCACCCCGTGCCAAATAACCACGAGTTTGTAATGCCTGTTCCAAAAAGCCACTTTTATTCCTGCCATGCAAATGCCTCTATTCACCAAATTCATAAGCTCATAAAAGAATGAAATCAGATTTGTCTGACATGACTTATTTCTCATGAAATGCCGTTGACTGGAATTAATTATATCCTTATCTGTTAATCCTTATTGATTCCCATATCAGCTTCCTCATTATTTTGCCCGGGACTGGGGGCAGATTAATCAGTCTGTAAGTTACTTGTTTCATCACAACTCCTTTTTTGGGGAGATGTTAATGCCACATTCTGACTTTTCCAGCCTTCTGGATTCCTCAGGTTCTATCATACTTATTAAGATAATAACAGTGGGGAAGAGATTTTATCAAGTAACTTTTTTTCAGGATTCTTGGCTGAAGTTTTTCTGGGTTTGTCTTATTTTCCCATCCTTTTGTTTTTTAAGGAAACCCAGGCTCATGGAGCTGGGAGATGTTTCCTCAGCACTCCTGGGCATGAGCAGGGGGTTGGAATGAGAGGAGCTTTAAGGTCCCTTCCAACCCATTCCATAAAATCTCCCTGTTGTGTCCCTTAGTGATGCTCAGGATGTGCTCACCCCACACACCATTCCCTGTGGTCCCTGAGGGATAAGAACCCCATTCCCACTGCCTGTTCCAGGGAGATTCCCTTCCATATAATATGGCACCCCCAATAAGGGGGACTGTGTGAGTAGGTGGGAAAACCTTACCCAGATGATTTAATAAATACTCATTAGGGATAATAATACGTTCTTCCTTGTTAATTTTAGTTCTTTGTCTCCCTGCATCTGTCAGATCCCAGCTTTGTGCTGCCTCTAAGTAGGTCATTCCTTCCCTTATTCCTGCTCGATAATTATAGGAGGGAAATTAAAATAGATATGCATTTAGTAAAGGTCACATTTTGCTTTTATTCAACGGAATTGGCTCTTTGATAAATTCGCCACTTGTATTGTTTATGTGTCATCAGACACAACGGCAGTGACCCACTAGCGGAGTTGAAAGTTCATTAGTTCTGGTAGATTAGACAGTATTAATTAACCAAGATTAAACATTCTTTTACACCATCCTAAAGTGCCATCTCAGTGTGGCAGCTTATTAAAGACCGTTTTCTGGTGGTTTGTTAAAGCAGGCTGAAGTGACAGTGTAATTATATTTGTTCCATCAAAGAGAAAGGTCAGTTGACAAACCTGATGTTTTCTGCTTAATTACGAGTGGATTATTCCATTGATTAAAAATATGAGCTTGCTAAATCGGTGCATAGAGCTAAGAGAGGTATGGGAAAGCAGGGAGGGATGGGGGGAAGATGTTTTTAAATGTTATTCCTACTCCTTCCTGCTCCTTGGAATGAACAGAAACCAATTCAAGCCCTTCCCCATCCCTGGGAGTGTCCAAGGCCAGGTTGGACAGGGCTTGGAGCACCCTGGGCTGGTGGGAGGTGTCCCTGCCCATGGCAGGGGTGGCACTGGGTGGGCTTTAAGGCCCCTTCCAACCCAACCCATCCTATGATTGTTCATTTAGAAAATGCTCTTTTTTTTAAAGCCCATTTCTAAATAAATTCAACTATCACGTGTCTGGTTTAGTCCAAAAATACCTCTGGGAAGCTGCTCCAAAAATAGTACAGCTCCACCCCTGCAGTGGGGCTGCAGCGAGAGCAGCACGTGGAGGGCACTGCAGAGCCACCCCTGCCCTGGCACCCAGGGCACCCACACCAGGGCTTGGCATTGTCACACTTATTTTGCCTCAAATTCTTGGGTTTTCCTTAGATTTGTGCCCAGCTGGGTGGGCTGAGCTGAGCTCACATCGAGGGTCTAAAGGAGGGCACATTTTCTCCCCTTTTCTCTAAATCTCCTTGCAATGGACTTGCAGAAATGACCTCAGTGCTCCTCGTTTGGCCGGGGGAGGTCCATGTGATGCGCCCTTGGCTCTCCATCCATCCGTCTGGAGACACCAGCTTGGATGGGACAGAGGGGTCCTTTGGCAGATGGCAAGGAGGACTTTGGGTCCTTTTGTCCCCTCCCCTGCCCACAGGAGCTTTGAGGATGAAAGCACTTGGGTAATTGAGGAGCAGAGCAGGCAGGCTGGATAAACACAGGCACTGGGAGCTGAGGAATCCATGGAATCAGGGGGATAAGGTGTCCTCCTCCCTTCCCTAATCCTGGATCCTCTCAGGATGAAGCTGCTGAGAACAAGCACGAGAAATTCACTCTGGATACTCCAAAGGCACCATGTGGTGACAATGTCAAAACGAGCATCCCTTGTGCAGGGCAAGCCAACCGTGGAATCACGAGCCACGTTCCAGGTGGAGAAGGCCATGGAAATGATGGGAAAGGTGCCAAGGCTCCTGTTAGCAGAAGCCTTGATATCTTCCAGCCCTGGCAGCCAGCATGGAAAAACCATTCCTCCTCTGACTTTGAGGCTGTGGGATGTGACAGTCAAAACTGGAAGCTTCTCCTGCCAAAGCTGCTCTTCCAGCTCCTGCCAGGCACCTCCTGAATTAGAAAATTCCTTAAAAGAGGTTAAAAAAACAAAATCCCACATGGACTTCCAGCACTGACCAGCTCAGAAAGGAGAGGGCATTTAAAGAGGTGTTTTTTGCAGGGAGGTCCCATATTGAGTAATAGAGAAGGAAAATCAGCTCTGGAATGGGGACGGGATTGGTGCCTTCAATGTGGCACTGCCAGGCTCAGCTGTTGGTCAGTCTGCAGGCCATGGGGAGGCTCCAATCTTCCCTTTTTAATCATGGAATGATGGGATGGTTTGGCTCGGAAGGGACATTAAAGCCCACCCAGTGCCACCCCTGCCATGGGCAGGGACACCTCCCACCAGCCCAGGGTGCTCCAAGCCCCGTCCAACCTGGCCTTGGACACTCCCAGGGATCCAGGGGCAGCCCCAGCTTCTCTGGGCACCCTGTGCCAGGGCCTGCCTACCCTTCCCAATCTCCCAGCCAGCCCTGCCCTCTGGCACTGGGAAGCCATTCCCTGGCCCTCCATCCCTTTGTCAATGGTTTCTCTCCATGTTTCTGAAGGTAGCTCCTTCAGGTCCTGGAAGGCCACAATGAGGTCACCCCAAAGCTTCTCTTCTCCAGGCTGGACAATCCCAGCTCTCCATCCTTCCCTCCCAGCAGAGCTGCTCCATCCTCTGCCCATCCTGGTGCCCCCTCTGGACTCTCCAGCAGCTCCAATGCCCTCCCTGTGCTGTTCCCAGGGCTGGGGCAGCTCTGCAGGGGGGTCTCACCTGGAGGGGCAGAGGGGCACAATCCCCCTGCCCTGCTGCCCATGCTGGGGACCAGCTGGAGGTATCTGGGCTGTGAATAAACTGGTTTTAATGGTTCTCTTAATGGCTTTCTTAACTCCCACCCCAGATGAGTGTGAGGATCCAAGTGACACAACACTTACTGCAACCCCTGGGCTGAGTGTTTCTTTATCCTCTCCCATAAATCCTGTCTCCCATACGGACAGGATTCCTAAGCTATTACTGCCCTCCCTGTCAGGCACGTCCTTTTTATCCCTCCCCCAGTTGATTTCCCAGGAAAGCCATTGAGATGAGTGGGTTGTTGCACTGATATTCCCATCACAACCCATAAAAGAGGGCACAGACCTTCCAACAGATGCTCCTGCCAAGCTCCTGCTGCCCACAGGACACGCTGGGCTCTTAACGTGGAGCTTTATGAGTCCATCAGCTCCAAAGGGAGTCCCACAATTAAATGCTCCACAGCAGCTTGGAGATTCACTCCTGAAAGTGTCACACACTGGCTGGTGACATGAAAACATGGAATGGACGCAGTGGGAACACCCTCTGGAGCAGCTTGGGGGTTTCTCCAGGTGGAAGGGACACGATCCAGGGGGTGAGGAGCAGGATGGTGGCACAACACAGAGCTTGGTGAAGGTCTTGGTTCCCCTGGGCTGAAACTCAAACCAGGTCACAGAAGCTGGTAACTCTTGTCACCCTGGGAGGGGTGGCTGGGGACACCGTGTGGCACTGGTGGATCACCTGGAGTCATTTCTCTTGTACCACACCAGGCAAACAGAGCATCGTGAGGGAAGGGAAAGACCTGCCTCATCCTGGAAAGGTCTAGAGGAGCTGATGCTCTTGCAGCTCTGCAGAAAGGACTTCAGGTTTTGCTGCTACTTCAGTGTCTTCTCCAGTGTTTTTAAGGTCCCTTCCAGCCCACAGAATTCCCTGAGGCTGGAAAAGCCTTCCCATCCCACGAGCCCACCCTGTGCCCGATGCCCACCTTGTCACTTAGTGCCACATTCAGTCCTGCCTTGGGCACCTCCAGGGCTGGGCACTCCAACCCTCCCTGGGCAGCCCCTGCCAAGGCCTGACCACCCTTNTGAGGCTGGAAAAGCCTTCCCATCCCATTTAAGGCCCCTGTGCCCGATGCCCACCTTGTCCCCCAGCCCAGAGCTCTGAGTGCCACGGCCAGTCCTGCCTTGGGCACCTCCAGGGCTGGGCACTCCAACCCTCCCTGGGCAGCCCCTGCCAAGGCCTGACCACCCTTGCCAGGCACAAATTCCTCCTGCTGTGCCCCCTGACCCTCCCTCTGCTCCTGTCCCTGTTCCCTGGGAGCAGAGCCCAAACCCCCCTTGTTGCCACCTCCTTCCAGGCAGAAACCAAACCCATTCCATGATTCTCTGGTTTCCCCTTCACTTCAAATACGTAACTAAAACCATGAAATGTCTCCTTCTTCTCCCCAGGAGACCTTGATCAGGGTCAGAACACACGAGGCAAGGTCAGGAGAAAACACTCAGCAGGACTCAGAGCTATTTCTGTTCTCTAAATCATCTCACAATGGCCCGAGAGCCTTTCAGAGAAGGTGCCAGAGGCCACCAAGCAGCTCTTGAGGGCTTTGTACTCCGTGTGTGTGACCTGCTGGCAGCTTTTGTGTTGTTCCCATATGCTTGCACTGAGGGTCATCCCTTGGAATGCATGGACACGTTGGAAAACACCTGGGTTCCCAAGAGTGGGGGTTTCAGCTGTTCCTGAGGAAAGCCTGGGGACTGTGATGGTTCAGGCAGCCCTTTGTGCTGTCGTGTCACTGCCAGGAAGCAAAGTGGCAAAGGAGAGATCCTGTTCTGTATTAAATGCCCCAGTGACAGCAACATTCACTGACCTGTGTTTGGGGATGTTAAAAGGCAGGAAAAAGAGGAGAGTCACAGAGTTTGCTGTGCTGGCCTTTCCTTACAGATCCTCATTAGAGATCCTTCCCTTGCAGGGCATGATTCTCCTGTCATCTCCCCACCCTTGCACTCCTCCTTCTTTTCTAAAGCCCAGAATGTATGTCTCAAACCCCCTACAAGCCCTTCAGCTTCCAGGGCTTTTATTCCCACGGATTTGTGGGCTTTGATGCCCAAGAGCAGCAGTGCAGATAAAAGAGACCTGAGCCTGCAGAGCTGGACCTGCCCCTTCCTTTGGTCTCCACTGCAGGACCATCTCCCAGGGTGAAGGAATTCTGCACAGGAGACAATTCCAAGCTCTCTGTTCTGTGATCTTTTGGAAAATTCCTGCCTCAATAACCCATTTTGACCCAGTGGGGCTCCTGCCACAAATCCAGGCTGGGAATNCCTGGGAGTGTCCAAGGCCAGGTTGGACGGGGCTTGGAGCACCCTGGGCTGGTGGGAGGTGTCCCTGCCCATGGCAGGGGTGGCACTGGGTGGGCTGTGAGGTCCCTTCCAACCCAAACCATTACATGAATTTATGATTCTATGACCAGCCCTGCTATGGATGAGATTCCAAAGGAACGTGGCAGCTGCTGCTGGCCTTGAGATTTGCAATTAAAATGGCACAAATTAGATCAGGAGGCAGATTTCCTGCAATGCAAATGTGATTCTCATCCTGCAGCTCCTCCATAATTTAGGTAGGTTGGACCCAGCCTTGGGACACGTAGCCAGAGCTCACATCCTCCCCACACCACCCCACCCAGTCCGATTTGTCTCTTATTCCTTTAACAAATCCAAGATAAAATGCCTCCAGCCTGCAGCATTCCCATGTCGGGGCCTGATTAGCATTTCTAAGTGCCTAATACAGAGATTTGCCTCAGCTCCTCCAGCCCCATAAGGGACCTGGGTTGTCTTATTTGCTGTTTCCGTGTTCTTCCAGCCTGGATGACAGAATGCCTTCCTTTTTCTCCCACTCAAGGATGAATAAAGGATCACATTTGATTAGCCCACGATGCCTCCTGAACAGCATTTCCCCCTCACTCCCTCTCTTCCTTCTGCTGCTTCCACTTTGATTTGCAGAGCAAATGAAAGGGTCCTAAATGGCAGCTGCTGCCAGGCTGGGGTTTGGTGTCAGAGCCACCTGACTCTTGTAGAAGTGGAAATTCAGGTCCCACCACCTCCCTGTGTCAGCCTGGGGACATTCCCAGGGTGGTCCCAACCTCTGCATGGTCAGACCTTGTCTTCAAAGGTCTAGAAAGATCAAGAGGTGCCTTTTAGTCTTCGCTCAACTAATTAGGGTGGAACTACCCAAATACACTCCCAGGTGTTGGCAGACACACTGAGATAGTTCTGGTGCCTGATGGGGTGACATGAGAAAGGCAAATGCTGGATTTTACCTGCCAGGAGCAAAATAAGCAGCTTTGAAGGTGCCTGGTGGAGAAATGTGGAGCGGGAAGGAGGAAAAAAAACCTCCTTCAGAAGCCAGGGCAGAAGATTCTGGGCTTAGGTCATGTGGCTGCACAAGCCTTGGAGTATTTATGCCTATTTTCCTTCAAGTCCCAGGGTCTGGAATGCAGGGAATATGCAGAATTTTGGGCTTTTTCATGTTTTTACATTTTTTAAAATGAGCTGATATAGGTTTTAAGGATATTTGAGGCTTCTATATAATGATAAGGGCAGTCTGGTATCAATTATTCTTATAAAAGTGAGTGATTTTGGCTGCTGGAAGTGGAAGGTTCTGGGCTTGTGAACTGAATGCAGTGGGACAGGGAGGGAGAGAAACTGGGACCTGGATGGATGAAGTGCATTAAATGCAATGAGGGGTGTGTTTATAAAGTGAGAGAATGGAAAGAAATCCTATAATAATAGACTGCTTTGGGTTGGAAAGGACTGTAAAACCCACCCAGTGCCACCCCTGCCATGGGCAGGGACACCTCCCACCAGCCCAGGGGGCTCCAAGCCCCATCCAACCTGGCCTGGGACACTCCCAGGGATCCAGGGGCAGCCACAGCTTCTCTGGGCACCCTGTGCCAGGGCCTGCCCACCCTCCCAGCCACCAATTCCTTCCTAAAATAATTAAATCAAAATTTCTTCCTAAACATAAGAAAATCAACCTCCAAGTGCGGCTCCAAAAATTGGCAGATCCAACAACAACAACAGAAAAATAAAATTACATTTTTAAAGGAGCCCTCTAGGATTTGATGTAGCCTGCCCACCCTCCCGGGGCTGCATTCCCTCCATGAAATTAGGGCAGCAGCTCTGGTGCAAGAGGGGCAGCTGAACCAAGGCTGAGTGGAATCCATGGGAATACACCCCTTCCCAGAGAGGGTTGGGAAGAGACTTCCAGCCCGTGGCGATCAGAGCAGCTCCGTGTAAAGCAGAGCCACTGAGACAGCACCAAAGTGACAAGAGAAAGGGTTGTTTCCTCACCGGGGCACAGCCATGTCAATAAATGAATCCTTCAGAGAAAAGCAAGAGAAAAACTCGGGGGCTTTGTTGAGTTGGTTTGATTTCCCCCTGTGTTTTCTCCTCCTCACATCCCAGCGACAGCCACTGCTTTGTATTCGCTCCCAGAGTTTGGCAGCCGGATTCGTTTGGAAGCTCCTCGCAAAGATGATCCAGTATTTACTCTGCTGTGACTGAAAAGGCTCCAAATGAAACTATAATCCATAACATGGGCCTTGAACGATGTTATTATCAATTCAAATGATGCCCTGACATGCCAGGCTACAAATGAAGACTTAAAGGGAGGTGAGAGCTGAGGCTGCCGCGGGCAGGCAGCACGAGCTTTGCTTGGGACAATGTTTGCTGGGATTTCCATGGAATAATTCCTCTAAAGGGAATCTCTTTGCCATGGAGACACTCTGACCCTGTAAGGAAAGAGAGGGACCTGCTGCCTGCAGAGGGAGAGAGGGAAGTTAATCAATGTGGCTATTAAATCCCTTCCATATCTCACATTTACACGTGCTGGGATGTGTGTGATGAACTCTAGGGGTTGGGATCTGCTGATGGAGCTGTGCAAGCCTTTAGAGTGGATGTGGCGAATCATGGAATTCCAGAATGGGTTGGGTTGGATTGGAAGGGACCTGAAAGTTCATCCCATCCCACCCCTGCCATGGGCAGGGACACCTCCCACCAGCCCAGGGTGCTCCAAGCCCCATCCAACCTGGCCTTGGACACTTCCAGTAGCTAAAAGGAGCCACTGGAATGTCAGAGGGAGAGGAGGGTCCCTTGGGAACTCTGTGGGATAAGAAGGCTCAGAACTGAAGTGCTGGGGATTTTCAAGGCAGAAAGCTCCATGTCCAAGCCCTGTCCCACCTGACCTTGAACAGTTCCAGCTTTGGTAGTTCCATCCCAGCTCACAGGGGAAGAACTGACAACATTTAAGGCATCACTGACATTTCAGTCCATCACAATAACAGAAAGAGAAGTCAAATCCTGTTTCAACCAGGACAGAATCAGCCCCTCTGTGTGCCCATTCTGGCCCTCAGATCCTCCATGTGCAGCCTCCTGGCACCACCCCACCAGCAGCTCATTTGTGATGAACAAAACCAGGAGCACAAAGCTGGTTAAGAGGCATCAATTTACCCAGTTACTCTGTTTATGTGGGGGCAAATACACATGAAATAACCTGGAAACAGCACAATAAAAATCCCAGAGAATCAGCTGGTTCAATTGTTGGTTCAATTGGCTGCTTAGACTTGCTGAAGAATTCCAATGCAAGTCTCAAGTGCGGGAGAAGGGCAGGTCAATCTGCCCTCAACGTGCTGCAGTGAAGCAGCTGAAGATCCTCATTAGGCAAGGAGTGGAAATTTGCTGAGTTTGGCTTTGTTTGTCAATTCCTCCGGGTCGCTGAGTTAATGCTGGAGGGTTATTTTAGCAAAATACAATAGCTGGATTTGTGGGCTTTAGTTACAGAGGGATTTAGAAGCAAAAGGCACACGCAGCTAACCGGTGGTGTGGCAGCTCCCTGAGACCTTCGTTAACCGCGAGTTAAGCTAATGAAGGAGCTCTTTGGCTTCTGACAAGAGGAGAAAGTGCAGCCACTGTGGAGATTTTGCAGTGCTCCTTCATTTTCTGCACTGCCTGGCTGGGACTGCAATTCCATCGAGTCAAAATCGGCACAAATCCGTGAGAACAAAATTCCTGTGGTCTGAACGAGGCAAGAGTTTTGTCACCTACTCCCTAATACATGTCAGAATCATAGAATTCCAGAATGAGTTGGGTTGGAAGGGACATTAAAGCTCATCCAGTGCCTTGCCATGGGCAACTTGTCCTTGCCAACTGTCCCAGGTTGCTCCAAGCCCTGCCCAACCTGGTTTGGACACTTCCAATAGCTTAAAAATGCCACTGGAATGTCAGGGAGGGAGGAGGGTCCCTTGGAAACCCTCTGATATTCTGAGGATTCAGCTAAAATGGTCCTAAAACGGGCCAATGATGCTTAGAGATGTGTTGGGGCAAAGGGGAATGGAGAGAAAAAGGAGTTCAGAAGAGGATGTGGAGGATGGGAGTTAAATTAGACAATGACACGCTTGGCTCTAAAGGGGAATTCACTCCCCTCAGCAGCTCCCAGAATAAAAATTCTTCCCTTCCCTTCCCTTCCCTTCCCTTCCCTTCCCTTCCC
>WBMV01005733.1:63233-76361 GCA_013396655.1 Campylorhamphus procurvoides | reverse complement strand
CAGGGATCCAGGGGCAGCCACAGCTTCTCTGGGCACCCTGTGCCAGGGCCTGCCCACCCTCCCAGCCACCAATTCCTTCCCAATATCCCATCTAACCCATCTCTCTTGCAGTTTGATGCCATTCCCCTTGTTCTATCCCTCCATGTCCTTATAAAAGAAAAGAAGATCAAAGGAAAGAGACCTTCAATTAAAGATCACAGATGATTGTGGTCCACAGCCTGACTTTGTACTCAGGGACTGTTTTATTTACTGGCAGAGATCACAGAACCATTAAGGCTGGAAGAGACCCCCAGGATTGTCATGTCCAACCTTTGAACACCACCTTGTCAAGTAGAACATGGCCCTAAATATTATGATAGAGCCAACGGTGCAGAGTTATGACAGAGGAGGAGAAGGAGGATGTGGATAACAAGCTGGGCTAGTGGAAGGTGTCCCTGCCCATGGCAGGGGGTGGAACAGGATGGTCTTGAAGGTCTCTTCCAACCCAAACCATTCTGGGACTCTGTGAACCCATGGAGTAGTGCCCACACTTGGTCCTGGCAGAAATACAGGGAAGGAAATGGGAGTGGATGGAGAGTTGGGGGTGAAGAAGAGACACCACTGGCATGGGAAGCTGTTGTCCACATCCTCCTTCTCCTCCTCTGGCTGATATTTAATGGAAAACCTGTTCATGAAGCTGTGCCAGGGCAGGATCAGGTGGGATCTCAGGGAAAGGTCCTTCCCCCAGAGGGTGGTGGGCACTGCCCAGGCTCCCCAGGGCAGTGGGCACGGCCCCAAGGCTGCCAGAGCTCCAGGAGGGGTTGGATGATCCTCTGGGGCACAGGGTGGGATTGTTGGGGTGTCTGTGCAGGGCCAGGACTTGGACTGGATGGTCCTTTGGGGCCCTTCCAGCTCAGGATATTCCATGACTCTTCCATGACTCTGTTATCCTTCAAGAACATCCTCAGCGCAGAGTTTGGGGTTCTTGGCTCAGGATTTGCTCAGCCCCTTCCTTGGGCGTCAGGAATGTGGCAGAGATTCCCAAATATCCCTGTGCCCAGCCTTTCCCTGGCACTGCTTTTTGTCATCTTTCTGCCTCTGGTGGAGGTTTTGGGATTGCCTTTCTCTGGTTGTTGATTTCCACCCCACACAGCAGAGCTTCAGGGGCTTTGTGTTTCCCTGCACAAGGTACAATAAAACCCCATAAAATGCACATTAAATCCTAGAGCCGTTAAGGCTGGAAATGACCTCTAAGGGCATCAGAAGACACATGTCCAGGTGCTTTGGGGGATTTGGCTCCTAAATCAGATTTTTTTTGTCCTCCCTGATTTGTGGGTGTTTGTTGGTGACCCTGCACACGCACTGGGCAATCCCAACCCTATGTGGGGTCCAGAGCCACAACCCGGAAATAATTCTGTGTGTCTGAAAAGTCCTGTAATTAATGTTTTCCAATCTGCTGTCCACAATTAGTGGTGGCTTTCCCCCCTGGAGCTGCTCCCAGTGTGTGAGAGCAGCCCTGCTCCAGCTGGAGAATGAAACGGGGAGGGATCACCTTGGAGTTTGGAGCACAGTTTGAGGTTTACAAGGCCTGACACGGCACACTGAGCAGCGCTAAAAAGCAAAATATTGATTTTGCTCCTGTTAAGGGAATTCTTTTCTGTTCTGGGCGCGAGGAACGAGGCAGAGAACGTGGGAATAACAATGTTATAGGGTCGTGAAATTAAAGAGAGCATCAGAAACAGCTCCAGCTGGAGGCACGAGCTGCGTGGGCATCTTTAGCCCTTTCCGTTCCTTCGTTTTGACTGTAGATTTTGCCTCATTATCAATTTGCTGTGCTGTCAAGAAGATCCAGAGACTCTCACGAAATCACTTAATGCAGCCTTTTGTAGTGACCACAGCATTTGTTAAGCTCTTGAAGGCTGTGCCTAATGAGCACCATCAGCTGAATTATTTCAATTAAGAGAGGGAGCCCAACCAGCCTCGTGCACAAGGGCATTTTCTCTCTGAAGTGCTTTGCTCTCTCACAAAAATCGGATTAGTGTGGCCAAGGCTCCCATCTCTAGGAGGTCTAATTGAGGTGGTAAAACCATCCAGCCTTTAGTGACAGGGAGTTTTCTTTCTCTTTAACCAGCTGAAGCTTCTGGTGTTGAGAAGAAACACCAGTTTCTAAGGGCAGATTAGGGTGTCACTTCCACCAAGCCCTTTCCTTTGGAAAGGCGAATTCCTGCTTGGCTTTGGCCAGAGTGAGAGGTTAAAAGCCATGGACATTCCAAACAAGGCATCTCAGACCCACTTCTGGCTCCTCAACCAGATGTGGGATGTTCAGTGATGCCAAAAATCACTTCCCCACTGAGGGAATTTCATAGCAGTGCAAGTGCCTGAATTTTGGGAGAAGTCTGGCTTTGGAATTCTGTACACCTGGTTCTTCCCTGCACCCTCTCCTTGTCCCAGTAGAACATTGCTAATAAGAATTGCAACATATCCTTTTATTTCCTGCTCTAAAAAGCCATGAGACCAGTCTCGGAGGCATTAGGAAGGCAGAGAGCATTGATTAAAACAATTCCCATATGGAAATGCAGCCTCCCCATCCGATTTTGATCGATTCCATCCATCCTGAGAGCAAAGAATGTCGTGGGCAGCAGGAATGTGACCACAGATTGCTCCTGGTGCTGGACATGGAAAAGAAAAGCAGCGTGGGGGAAAATACAACCCCTTGGGATTCCTTGGTTTGAATGTAAAAAATGGAGAATCCTCTTCTAGAATCCCGTTCTAGAATCCCGGGATGGTTTGGGTTGGAAGGACCTTAGAGATGATCCAATTCCACCCTTTGCCATGGGCAGGGACACCTTCCACTAGCCCAGGTTGCTCCAAGGACCAGCAGCCACCTTCCAGTGTCCCCACTATGAAGGGACAGGCTGTCCTTGCAGCACAGCAGGTCTGAAGATGTTCCCCAAGCTCTTCTCCCCACCCCACCAAGAATTCCCAGGGAAGTTTGACAGCTGAGACTTTTGCCTGTGGAGCAGTGAAGGATTAGGAGTTGACAGATGCTGGCACATCCCAACATGGAGCTGCTGGGCCATTCATCTGGGACAATTTCAGGAGCAGCAGAGCACATGATTTCCAGCCCAAAGAAACTTGCAAACCAGTTGTGCCTTAGGTTTGAATGCCAATAAAGACAGGAACAGATGTTGTTGTCTTTGGTGAGGTCCCATCTCTGCATACAAATTTATGGGAGACCCGAGTGGCTGTGGAAACAATTCAGCCTTTATATATAAAGTCAGTGATATCCTGAATTAACAGGTTTTAGTCCTGCTTGTGCATTAATTGTGCCCAGGGTGGAGCCCCCGTGCCTGGAAGTGTTCAGAAAACCTGTGGATGTGGCACCTGGGGACATGGGTTAGTGGTGAAGGTGGTGGTGGGGCTGGGTTGGTGCTTGGACTTGATCTTAGAGGTCTTTCCCAACCTTAATTACTCAGTGGTTCTCTGCCTTTAAGCCTTGAAGACTAAAACAAGTGAGGGGTTTGTGTGGTCACCCACAGAACTCCTTCTGGGGTGAAGGGTTTGTCCTGTCCTGTGTCACAAAACCCCAAAATTAGACCCTTTGTAGTGAATGTTTAACATCTCTTAACAACATCCTCAGTGTCCCCAAGTGTCATCAAAGCAGTGCCAGTGGAGGGTGTTTATAATTGTGATTATAAACCAATTTTCTTAGACTTTCTGACGAAACCAACACCTTGTTCCACCAGGGCCCCCCAGACTCTGTGCTGCTTTCCAGGCTGCAGCCACTTCTCAGCTGCTCTTCTCCTTGTGACACCTTCCAGCAGTTTTCCCTTCTGTCTGTGGCTCTGGTAGATCCAAACCCAGCCCATCAAAACCCTCCACACCTTCTGGTCTCCAAAAGCCTGGTGATTGCAGCAAGTGAGCTCTGGGTGTGCCAATTTACTCTGAGATTGTGCCACGTGGACTTTTTGCTCCAACAAATCCCCATCTGCTTCCAAGAGGACATTGAGAAACGAGACAACTCCAGTGCAGATCCAGATGAGACCACCCTGGGTACCGAAACCCACTTGCAGTGGCTGAGCTAATTATGGAGAATTCAGCTAATAAAAGTAATTAAGTGTTCACTGAGATAAATACACAGAGCAGGGTCGTGCCATGGGTGAGCAGGGGCTGCAGGTTGGTCACAGAGCTGGAGTCAGAAGTGGATCAGCTCAATAATCCTGCAATCAGGCCCCTACCTCAGTGTTGCCTGATTGAAATTGCTGCTCAAACATCTGTCCTTTCATATTCTCTTTCCCCCCTCCCCTGGAATTTTGACAGGCCATGGCAAAGGGAGAGGGTTTTATAGGGTTGAGATCTGCCTTCCTGATGTTTGAAAAGTGCCACTGAATGCAAAGTGAGGCTGTGGAGGGATGGAGGGATGAGAAATGGGGGGAGAAGAACTGCTTGGAGCAAAGGCTCCGAGTCCGTTGCAATCCCATATGGTCTTCGGTGCATTTAGGCACAGAATTCCAGAAGAGTTTGGGTTGGAAGGGACCTTAAAGACCAGGAACACTTTCCACTAGCCCAGGTTGCTCCAAGCCCTGTCCAACCTGGCCTGGGGGTGGCCCTGGATGGGCTTTAATGTCCCTTCCAACTTAAGCCATCCCCTGACTGTAATTTCTGATTCTCTGATCCTTCCCTGACACATCTGGGACAATCCCACCCTTGTGCCCTTGCCATGAGCTTCTCCTGTCACAGAAACAGTGAGACGAGTGACAGTGACACTGCCACCTCTGCCAGCTCCAGCTTCCAACTCGACCATCTCAGCAGCTCCAAAAGATGGGGAAAGGCCACTTTCCCCTCCTGAGACTTGCAGGTTGTGTCTCTCCAGCTCCACCACGTGCTCCTGGCTGGTGTGTTCCCATGTCACGTGTGGGTGTGTGGAGGTGGTGGCAGGAGCAGGACCCTTCCCAGCAGCATTTCGACGCTGGTGAACCTCCTTCACCGGTATTCACTGGAGAATGAAGAAGTCCAAGCCTCTCTGAGGATCCTGATGGTTCAGAGACCAACTGGAGGAACCATCTGGGGCTCTTCCAGCCTTCCCAAAAGCTCCCTGAGGAGACATTTCCCAGGCCAAGGCACGGCATGCAGAGGAAAATCTTCCCAGGACGGGGCAGTGCAAGAGGAAACATCTGCCAGGAGAAAAGAGGCAGCTTGAGGGCTGTGCTGGACCCAAACTGGGCTGGCTTTGTGGGAGGAAGGGTCCAGGAGCCAAGGTGTGAGCCTTGAATTGGCCCTCAATTTGGGGGTTGATCTGCAGGGGTGGGTCCATCCCCACAGGTTGGATAACAGACCATAATGGCCCGTGTGGATGGGGCAGGGAAGCAGCAGCATTCCCAAAGCTTTTGGGGGGACTCAGAATCCCTTATGGTTTCACACCCTTAGGTGGGCATTATTAACCAAGCCATGACACAAAGGGTCTCCTTATGGGAGCTCTGTCACCTCCTGTCGGCACCAACCTCAAACCAGGAGAATTTCCTTGGAAAAGGAGTTTCATTCCAGCTTTTCAGACCTAAGACACCCCCCCACTGCCCTCAGCAGCCGGTTCTGCTGATAATTTCGTGGGATTCACAGCAGCAGCAGCCTCAGGCTGTGCCACACAGCCCATCCCAGCCCCTTCCTGCTCTTCCTACCAAGTTTTTTGCAGTCTGCCTGAGTTTTGCCCAGGGCTCAGACGAGATTTTGTTCTCCAGCCAGTCCCGCTCTTCTCTAAATAGAAATTGAGGTTCGTGTTGCTGCTGATCTTCCATCCCTGCCCAGGGTTTTCCTTCAAGGTCAGGAGAATTCACTTACTGCAGTGCTGGTAATGAATTTGCTCGGAGGATAGAGCAGAGGATTTGAATAAAGTTAAAAAAAAAAAAGCCCTTCTGCTGTTGCACTTTATTAGAACTGAATCTTCACTGAGCTTTCCCTTTTCTTTTTTTTCCCCTATTCAAATGAGTGCAAAAGCCAATTAAATGCAGAGCTCAGTTTCTCAGGCGTTTTCAGATTCCTCCAAAGACAGGGATGAAAAGTCTCCAAACACAGAGAAATTCAGGAACTGTCACAGAAGTTGGGGAAGGGATTAAAATATCCCCAGATCTGACTCGATTGTTCCACGTGAAATCTGCTGCTCCGAAAGCTGCTGCTGCTGCTTCTTCAACCGAGAGACAGAGAGTGAAACTTGGCTTTGATTTAAAAAACAAGTTACAAGAAAAGCTTTCCCAAAGAAGGGGCTTGGCCACGAGAAACAAAAACTTTCCGAATCGACAGCAAACAGTCAATTGAAAATTGACTTCTGAAAGAAGTCGAACAAGAGCTGGTGTTGGGTTTTTTTTTTTGCAGGACAGAAAAATAAAATACTGAAAATCCGATGGTAAATAAACCTCCTGATAATTTTGGCAGGTTTTCAGTTTAATATTTAAAGAGCTGATTTGGAGAGCGGTAACAACAGGATAAATAAACGATATTTTCCCCATGTTTTGCCTCCACTTGAAGCAATGAGGGTCTTATAAAGGAGGTGATTTCCTTGAGCTTTTCCCTTCCCAGCTGCCTGAGAAGGTCCAGGTGATGATGTGAGGTCTGGGGGGTTCTCAGTGCAGTCTGTCCCCTGCTCTGACAGCTCATGATCCAGCCCTCAAAGCCTGGCAGAACCACCACCTTTCGACAGGGTTTTTTCTCCTTCCAGCCCTCCATCACTTCTGGATGCTCCAAGAGCAGATATTTGCAGCTGGCACCAGAATCCTGGGATATGCTGAGCTGGAAGGGACCCACAAGGATGGGTGAGTTCCACCCTCAGCCCTGCACAGACCCATCCCCAGGAGTCACGATGTCCTACAAGCACCTTCCTCCCACGTTCTTCTTGGGCTTTGGTTCAGGGTTCTAAGGCAGGTGGGACAATGAGAAGAGAAAATCATTGTTCCCAACCCCCAAAACTCTTTGTGGGTGAAGTTCCTCAGTTCCTCACTGTCCCTGGAGGTGTTTAAGATGAGACTGGATGTGGCACTCAGTGCCATGACCTGGTAATCACAGTGGTGTTGGGTCAAGGGTTGGCCTTGATGATCTTGGAGGTCTCTTCCAACCCCGTTGACTCTATGATTCCTACTCAGTGAGAGCTTCCAACCCTCCTCCCTTCTTTCCTTTTCATTCCCTTGCTCATTGAAGGTGTAACCTGTGCCACTCACCTGAGCACATCACTGTGATGTCATTGAAGGTTGGGTTGGGTTCAAGATCATCCAGTCCCACCCCTTGCCATGGGCAGGGACACCTTCCACCAGCCCAGGTTGCTCCAAACCCTGTCCAACCTGGCCTTGAAGACTCCAAGGATGGGACATACACAAAAATCCTGCTTCCCCAGCCTTTGCCTCCCCCACTCCGAGGTGGATGACCCAATTGTCATGCTGGAAAAGCCCACCCTGAAGCTTTACATAATGGAATAAAGGCCAAAGGGAATTTTAATGGGCTCCTTTCCGAAGCAATCTTATTCAAACAGGCTCTGGGAAGAATTCCTGCGAGCTCCAGAGGATCAATTACAATGAAGAGCTGATTCAAGAAGAGATAAAGGCTTTTAATAAATGATAAACTTCCTGCAGAAGGGCTTTAGCCAAATGGAGTTGTGATGGGGACGATAATCCTTCCCTGTGATCATTTGCCGCTCGTGAATGGGAGATGAGATAAAGATTAGTGAAACAAAGGAGCAAAGAGGAAACGTTCAGAGGCAGAAGAAAAGCCCAGTGACAATAGAAATCATGTTAACACCTGAAAAGACATCATTTGGGTGGCATCCCGCCTTCTTCCCCCCAAATCCTGGGAACTGGAGCAAACTCTTGGAGTTTTGATGCTGAAACATCAAGGTGTGTGGTTGGAACAGCCACCCAAGATGCCCCAGAGGGGTTTCTGTCCTCTGGCTGCAGAAAGGGAGATTTGGAAGTTGGGTTTGCAGGGGAACTGAGAATTAGGAATTCAGAGTTTGCTTTGTAAACTCGTTGCCTCCAGGAGAACTTCGAGGAGAGTCAGGCCTGGCTGGATGATTGGAGAGGTGCTCCAGGGGAGCTCACTGGGGAAACAAACACAGAATTTAGGAGACAAGAAGGTTTTTACTCATTTAGGAATAACACCCATCAGGAAACAGCCCAACAAAGATTTAATGCTTCAAAATTTAATGTTTGAAAAATCGCTTTTCAAAAATCAGAAGGAAAAAAATATCCAAATCTAGTACATCAAACAAAGAAATCCAATTAATTCATGTTAGGGGAATATTGATATAATATTCAACATTCAGAGAGCGAAAATGGTTCAGTTTCTGGGTTGTTCTACACGAAACATGAGAGGATATAGGAATATAAAGTGCATTGTGCCGAAATCAACTGCAGCCATCAATAAATGCCAAAAAACAAGACAAAGGGAGTCCGTGCAAATGACAAATTATCATCTTAATTGTTTTGATGCCTTTTGTTCCCTGAGAATCGCTGCAATTGGCTCTGTCCCAGGGAATCCCAGATTCTTGCTTCAAAACTGTTCCCCTTGGTTTATCCCAACTCCAGGATCAAATAATTCAGGTTCTTCTCATGACCCTGATGAAAAGCATCGACCTGATGCTGGTTTTGATGAGGCTCCTGGTTGAATAAAGGGCTCCTCGAGATGAGCAGGAACAGAAAAGTGTCCCCCAGGGCTGTTTTGGTGTGGTGGGTTGGACAGAGCTGATCCAGTGGGGAAAATCCCATGATCCCTATTCCCCCCCTATAACCCAGAGTGCAAATCTGAGCCATCCTACCCCTTTCCTCACTGATTCTCTGCTTGTTTTGGGATTTTCTCAAGAAAAAACTTGGGGGAAACAACCCAAGTTTTGGATAAAATCCGTGCCTTTTCCTTTCCTTGTAAAACTGTAAAATCCCGTTGTGTTTCCCAGTGGTGCCATCGGATTTCTCAGCTCTCCCAGAAAGGTTCTTTTCCAGGAAGGAGAGTGTTGTGTGTGCTGGGAAATCAGAGCTCCATGAAGCCCAGGGAATGGGGCTGATTTCCCCTCCCTGAGCTTTTCTCCCTCTGGGAATACTCGGAGATGGAAAATGGCAAGGGATTAATGGGATGTTTTCACCCTCCATCCATCTGTCCAATCTCCCCTGGTTTATCCTAACAGAATCCTGGGGAAGGAATAATATTTAATGATCTTTTTTCTGCCATTCCTTTGCTGGCTGGTTAATCCAGCCCTACAGAAGTGGAGTCACATCCCTCCTGGAGAAATGGAAGGGTTTAGTGTTGCTGAAGAATTGTTGCTTCGTCTGATATTCAGTTTATAGACACCTTTTCCATGTGTTTGCAGCAAATCCCTTCTGAAACACATGTTATTTACCCCATCATGGGTTTGGGTGCTACAATCACTGAACAGCCAAATGAAAAGAGGATGAATATGGAGATTTTATAAAGGGAAAGGAAGGATTTGAATGAGTCTTTAATAATTCTTACATTGTTCTTTCTAAAGTACAGCCCCTGGTGAAGTGAGTCATATTCTTGAAACTCAGCCACGAGCTGCTTTTAATGCTCATGGCATCGTTTGAATTTAGTTTAAAGGGATCCACATGTTGCTATTTTGGCCAGTGAGCTGCAAATTCGAGAGATATTTACTTAATTTCTTTTTAAAAAATCTCCATTACTGGTTAGTGATGTTCTCAAATCACCTGCTGGGCAGATCTTTGATGGATTCCCAGTGAAAAACAACTAAGGGAGTGACTCAACTGTGGTGGCCTTGGTTGAGCAGCCACTACATTAGGATTTATTTCAGCTGGAATCACAACAGAAATCCTTTAGCTGGGACATGTTGCAGCACAGGAGACCTTAAAAGAAGGTGCCAGGGACCTCGAGGTGTCGCCCAGCACATAAAGAGGTGCCTCAGTTTGTAACATTTCCCAGGGATTTGGGCCCCAGGATCAAAACTGGAAGATTTTGCTGGAATTGGAGTCGGAAGGAGCTGCAGTTGTGGGTTTTTTCTGATGTCAGGTTGTTGTTGGAAGGGGCTGAAACACCCACACAGCACCTGAAATCTATTTGGAGAACTATTAAACTATTAAGGTTAATTAACGTCTGTTTTTTCCTCAAAAGGAATGGGGGGAAAATAAATGTCTGTTCTTTTATTAATTTGGTGGTTTGGTGCAGGAAAATTATCTAAAGCAAAGGTGGAATAAACTGAATTTTCGGGTCTGAATCCTGACGAGATTTGGGAGTGTCACCAAAGAAAAGGAACAAACCCAGCCAGGATCACTGTCATCACATTTGGAGGAAGAAGCTGCATATTTAAGACAATGCCTGAAACCAATAATTAAAACTGAGTTTTAGGAGCATTAAATATAGACCAGGAGAAAAAAAAAGTCATCTACGGCTCCATGTCCTCGAGATAAACTGATAAAACACAGGGGAAGGAATAATGAGGAATAAACTTCCCATAAATCTGCATGTCATCTGCATAAAAACTGGTCTCTTATCTGTGTCTTCAGATCCTCTCAGGCAGGGCCAGGCTGAATAAAGATGAGCTCCATGGGAGACCCTGAGGGGCATCAGAGCCTGGAGTGGGCTCTGGGGGCATCAGCAACCCTGGGAATGTGGGGTACAGGGAGGGGACAGAGGGCACAGGGGGGCTGCTGGTGGCCACTCCTCGCTGGGGTCCTCAGGGAAGGGCTGCTCTCCAAAGCAGCTTCTGGGCTTGGGCTGGTCACGGTGAGGAACATCTTCCACTGCTCCTTGTCCTTGAGCTGCAGGAGGTCAGGGTTTGGAAACCAACCACAGAATCATAGAATCTGCTAAGATGGGAGGGACCCACCAGGACCATCCAGTCCAACCCTCAGCCCTGCCCTGGACCATCCCCAAGATCACACCCTGTGCCCCAGAGGATCATCCAAACCCTCCTGGAGCTCTGGCAGCCCTGGGGAGCCTGGGCAGTGCCCACCACCCTCTGGGGGAAGGACCTTTCCCTGAGATGCCACCTGACCCTGCCCTGACACAGCTCCAGCCATTCCCTGGGGGCTGTCCCTGTCACACAGAGCAGAGCTCAGTGCCTGCCCCTCCTGAGGGAGTGGTGCCTTCTCTAAAACTATTTAAGGAACACTTCTTGACCATATTTTTACCCTTCAGAAGAGCAGGCAGACATCACCAACTCCACCAATAAACTTCAAGGGACCCTGCTGTCTAAGTAACAGAGGACCCTACAACTGACCCCTTGTCATCCCCTGCTGTGGAGTCTGAGCTGGACTNGGCTTTTCCAACCCCAGGGATTCTACTCCATGACTCTGGAATGAGCAAACATCCCTGCAGGAACCTTTAGGACAGAAGTCGAGGGAATTTGGCTTCCATTTCTAAGGAATTGCAGCTTTCCACCAGCAGAGCACTCCAGCATTCCAGTGCAGGAAGGGTAGGTTTAAGTGCCTCGTGATTCAGGGGCAAAGTTAATTTGTAGTGATTACATTCACAGTGCCATGTCCATAATTTGTGCAGGAAGTTCTACACCTTGTTTGTGATGAATTCCAACAAACCCGCTCTGAACCAACACCGTTCGTTAACATAATTACCCGCTCACCTTTTATTAATGGCGCTTGTTCCGCTCTGCTTCTGGACCAGGGGTGGGTGGCTCGGGTGGTGTAAATCAGCAGCACTCCAGGAGAGGCAGGGAATTAATTTAATCCTCTGGGAATGTGGTACAGGGTGCTGAGACAAGTTTGCAGGAGGCTCTGGTGCAGGTGGGGCACAGCTGGGCTGGTTGCAGCGCCACCCAAACGGGGTGACTGGAATCCAAATCAGCTGATTAGGCAGGAGTGGCCCGAAAACACATAAATCATGTGCTCAGAGCATTGTGCTCTGGGTTTTAATGGGCTTATCTCTCAGCTCCAGCAAGCCGGGCTCTGGTGGGAAAAGGCAATAAATAAGTGGAAAATGAAATGGGAATCGCAGAAATGATTGCTGTTGTTTGTGTTTCATTAAAGGTGCAGCGCTGGCCTGCAGGAGAGAGCTCGGGGCAAAGGGGATTGGGCACCAGGGGACACTCAGGGAACACAGAGCTAAACTGGAATAAAAACTAGGACCACCCCTCTAAACCCACCCTTCATTTGGGCATAACAGCGTTTTATAATCTCATTCACAAAACTTATCAAACTTCCCACTCACTCTGACATTCCCTCAGGAACTCAGCGAAAGTATTTTCTAATTCCTAGCCCAGAACTTCTGTGACCTGTTCAAACACCGATAGTTCCTGCCTCAGCATTTTCCTCTCTGTGAAATAACTCCATTCCCTTCTGGGGTTTGTTGTGCTTTGTTTTGTTTCCTTTCCCTTCTGGGTATGTTTATTAATATTCCTTTCCCTTTCATTTTGCAAAACCCGATATCCAAAGACCTGAGGAGAGATGGATTTTTTTGTGTGGTCTG
The DNA here is from genome assembly GCA_013396655.1 of Campylorhamphus procurvoides. NCBI lineage: Eukaryota > Metazoa > Chordata > Aves > Passeriformes > Dendrocolaptidae > Campylorhamphus > Campylorhamphus procurvoides. Next base: position 63,956 of record WBMV01005733.1, on the reverse strand, counting down.
GTTTCAGGGAAGACTTCCAAGCACTCCTGGAGCAAGGACCAGTTGGTTGAGCAAGGTGAATGGTTTCTGATCTAAGTGGCTGGGAATTTGGCCTGATTAACAGAGGGAAAGTACCCTGAGAACCCACCACCCAACACCCTTGGGTTGATCCAAAGCTCTAGGAGTGTTTGGATGGTNACCACCCTCTGGGGGAAGGACCTTTCCCTGAGATCCCACCTGAGCCTGCCCTGACACAGCTCCAGCCCTTCCCTGGGTGCTGTCCCTGTCCCCACAGAGCAGAGCTCAGTGCCTGCCCCTCCTGAGGGAGTGGTGCCTTCTCTAAAACTATTTAAGGAACACTTCTTGACCATATTTTTACCCTTCAGAAGAGCAGGCAGACATCACCAACTCCACCAACAAACTTCAAGGGACCCTGCAGTCTAAATAACAGAGGACTCTACAACTGACCACTTGTCATCACCTGCTTTGGAGTCTGAGCTGGACCCAGTGGTTGGACACCACAAAGAGATGTTCCTCACTGAGATCAACCCTGCTTTAGAGAGAAACTCAAACTTCCAAGTGGCTGTCCATGGAGAACAAGGAGAGTGGTGGAAATGAAGCAGTGAAGTCACCCTGGGTATAAATGACTCCTTTCTGCATCTGCTTCCCATTCCTGGAAAAGGGAGCAAAGGCAACAGTCAGACATCAGTGGAAGGGGTGAAGGGTTTGGAGGGTCAGTCATGA
>WBMV01005733.1:38374-62213 GCA_013396655.1 Campylorhamphus procurvoides | reverse complement strand
AACTAGGACCACCCCTCTAAACCCGCCCTTCATTTGGGCATAACAGCGTTTTATAATCTCATTCACAAAACTTATCAAACTTCCCACTCGCTCTGACATTCCCTCAGGAACTCAGCGAAAGTATTTTCTAATTCCTAGCCCAGAACTTCTGTGACCTGTTCAAACACCGATAGTTCCTGCCTCAGCATTTTCCTCTCTGTGAAATAACTCCATTCCCTTCTGGGGTTTGTTGTGCTTTGTTTTGTTTCCTTTCCCTTCTGGGTATGTTTATTAATATTCCTTTCCCTTTCATTTTGCAAAACCCGATATCCAAAGACCTGAGGAGAGATGGATTTTTTTGTGTGGTCTGGTTTCAAGGAAGACTTCCAAGCACTCCTGGAGCAAGGACCAGTTGGTTGAGCGAGGTGAATGGTTTCTGATCTAAGTGGCTGGGAATTTGGCCTGATTAACAGAGGGAAAGTACCCTGAGAACCCACCACCCAACACCCTTGGGTTGATCCAAAGCTCTAGGAGTGTTTGGATGGTCTTCTCAGGGGCAGGGTGGGATTGTTGGGGTGTCTGAGCAGGGGCAGGGGTTGGACTGGATGATCCCTGGGGATATTCTGGGATTCTGTGATTCTCTCCTCACCTCTGCAGTGACAAAAACGTGTCATTCTTGATGGTGGCTGACCAGGAATGTTGAGGTCTCCCCATTGTCACCACAGCAATGGCCAGAGACCTCCCTGCATGTACTGGAGTTCCCTGCATGGCACACCAATATTTCATAGAGAGACAGCAAGGGATGGAGTTCCAGGACACAGGGAATGGCTTCCCAGTGCCAGAGGGCAGGGTCAGTTAAGATTTTGGGAAGGAATTGGTGGCTGGGAGGGTGGGCAGGCCCTGGCACAGGGTGCCCAGAGAAGCTGTGGCTGCCCCTGGATCCCTGGGAGTGTCCAAGGCCAGGTTGGACGGGGCTTGGAGCCCCCTAGGCTGGTGGGAGGTGTCCCTGCCCATGGAAAAGGGTTGGAATGAGATGATCTTTAAGGTCCCTCCCAACCCAGGCCACTCTATGAATCTGATTCCAGGATCACCCAGAAAACCCCCAGATTTCCTCACAGTGGGGATTTACAGAGTGTCAAACCTCCCTTTTGGGTGTGGAGTTTAGGGCTGGGAACTTGATGCAGAGCTCTGGAAGGAAGAAATAGAGACATTTGGGATATTGGCACTGAATGGGTTCACTGTGATGATTGAGGAGCTGAAAAACCCAGAGCTGGGCAAGATCATCCACTGCTTAGACCTTGCCTTTAAGAGAACATCTCAAAGCTGCCTCACCACGAGGGAGATGATTAGAGGAGACCTTGCCTTATGATGTTGACCACAAAGATCTTAATGTTTTTCTTAATTTTTCTCCTTTTTTTGATGCTTCCTTTGCCTATCTTGTGCTCTCCCTGCTCAGATTTTAATTCCTCTGTGGCTGGGGAACATCTTTGTTCTCTGCATCCCTTTGTGCTGCCTGGCACACACAGTCCTGTTCCCATTTCTGCACCCCCTATTAAAGGCTCCATTCAAAGCCTGGATCTTAATAATGCCAGAAAAGAGAATGGAAAGTGTCTCTTGGAAAAAATAAAAAAAAACAAAACCACACATTTCTCCGTGAGAACGAGATGGGCAGATCTCTGCAAGCACCACATGGGCAAGGTAAAACAAAGGAAGGGTTGTTAGGGAAACCACTGTCTCCTTAGTGATTGAAACAACATCTGAGGGACTGCAGGAATCGAGACTGCCTTGAACATTCCATTTTTCCCCTCCTTTCACAACAACACCCAGCTGAGGACCAGGAGGAAATTTTTTCCTTGGAAGATTTTTGCATGATTTGACTTTTTTTAAAATTTTGTGAAACCATTGGAGAAGGTGGGAAAGGTGAGAGGGCACGAAGGAGAGGTGGGAATTTGTCTCAGTGAGCTTCATCCTGATGGGAGTGTTTGCAGAGTGTTCATAACCCCATTGGGCTTCTTTCCTTTGTCAGGATTTCATATAAAATATGGATGAAGATCCTCCACAGATGGCCCTGGATCCCTGGAAGTGTCCAAGGCCAGGTTGGATGGGGCTTGGAGCAACCTGGGCTGGTGGGAGGTGTCCCTGCCCATGGCAGGGGTGGGATGGATGGGCTTTGAGGTCCCTTCCAACCCAAACCAGTCTGGCATTCTATTCACAATGCATAAATGATCTCCTTAAATGACTTCTCTACATCCATTTAGAACCATTTCAACGTCTGGAGAAGGCAGAGAGAGTGTGGAGGTGAAGGAGGAAGAACAAATCTGTGTCACAGATGTCAGTGCGTGGTCTGTGTCCCTCACCAAGGGCAGAGGAGAGGGACAGACCCCACTCAGGACCTGAAACCACCCATCTGAACCGGTCACTTGTGGAATGGCAGCACCATGAGGAGAAACTGCCTCAGGGGAGGTTTGGGTGGGATATTATGGACAATTTCTTCATGGACAGAGTTGTCCAGCCCTGACACAGCTGCCCAGGGCAGGGTGGATCCCCATCCCCATGTGGATGTGGCATTTAGGGACCTAGGTCAGTGCTAGGGGATGGTTGGACTTGATCTTAGAGGGCTTTTCCAACCTCAGGGATGATCTGCTGGTATCACCTGCCTAAAATGGTTAATGGCAGGCAGAAAAGAAGAAACCAAACCTCCACCACACCAGTTGTGCCCATCCTGCTCACCCTTCTCCAAGTGGGACTCCCCACAAGTCCCTTCTTGAGGAAGACTCTGCTTTGCAAACCACCGGGGAGGTTAAGTGCTCAAGGTGCAGGATCCTCCTCCAGGCTGTTCCCTGGAGTTTGGGATGGAGTGGCTGAAAGGAACTGTGGACAGCATGTCCAGCACCAGTGCCTGCCCTGCTGCAGGTTCCTGGAGGTCCCTGGAGCTGCCACAAAGCCAATGACAGCCAGGACCTCATTGATCAGTGCCTGGGGTGGCTGAAGGGGACGTATCTCCTGCCCTGTTGCAGCAGCTTTGGTTGCCCTCAGGAGTAAAGCGTGTTCCTGCAGCGAGCACCAAGGTCCTCCAGGCTTCTCAGACAGTAGTTGTTCTGCATTAATCAGTTTTAATGAAGTTCCTGACCTTCTTCCTCCATAGAGGGAGGAGTAATTTCCCAAATAAATCATGCCCCGTGTCCTAATCCTGTTTCCCAAATAATCCCAATAACTCATGGATGAACGCTCGCAACGTTAGGACCGGGAAAGGATACGGAGTGATGTACAAAGGGAATAATCCTCTGAGTGATGACACTGGGGGGGTCTTGGGACAGCGATTGCCAGCTGTGATTCATGGGGGAAACCTGTACACAAGAAGGATGGGAAGTGGACTATTAAATCCCATCAAAATTTATGCAGATGCCTCCACCGAGTCCGTGCGGTCATAAAGCAACGAGGCAAGGTGGAGGGAAGGGCCTTATTTATGGTGCAGGGCATAAATCAGGAGATTTAGGAGGATCTTCTAACAAAGTGAGAGTAATTAAATGCCTCAGAAGCAGGGATCGGACAGTGGAAGTGAAAAATGCCTGGAGAGGAACAGTTAATAGAGGATGTCAGTGTGTGTTTCTGGAGGAGTTAATGGGCATGATTAAATCAGGGGTTTATGTCTCCCCATAAATCATATTGATGGCCAGGTACTGAACTCTACACTGTGGGAAAGGAGGGAGCAGCCACGTCCTGAAAGGTGGCCTGGGAGAGGCAAAGAGTGGGACAAGGACAGAGGAGGTGCTTCTGATTTATGTCTTATATTTGAGGGGCAAAAGGAGATGGGAAGTAAAAATTGAATCAGAGAATCATGGAATGGTTTGGGTTGGAAGGGCCTTAAGGATCATTGAACACGGTAAAACTGACTGTGGTTTGAGGTCTTTTCCAACCCCAAATGTCCCTGGTTTGATGGTGGGGGGGCTGAGATCCTGCTTTGTGCTCTGGGGATATGTTTGTGCCTTCTATTCCTTCTGGTGGAACTGCCCCATCCTGCCATTTCCAGATTGAATCCCTCTCATTGCCCGTCCAGTTACATCTTAATTCCATTTTCTCCAGGGAAATGGTTGTAAAAATAGGAAGAATTAAATATGCAGAGCCAGATCTACACAAAGTCTGTTATTTAGAGATTGTTCTGGGTATCTTCTCACAGGTTTTCATCAGCTTGGGATCTCCAGTTCTGGTTGGAGAAGGCAACTCAATTTTCTCTTTGGATCTCTTTATCCAAGAAATGTTCCTTCCATGGAATCCCAGAATGGTTTGGGTTGGAAGGGACCTTGAAAACCACCTCATTCCAACTCCTGCCATGGGCAGGGATGGGCACTGGAGATCCCTGCTGGCCTCCAACCAGCCTGGAAGGACCACCTTGTATTTCGCTGTTCACAGATTTCATTTCATCCAGTGACCAAGTGACTGTTTCCATTATTTGATGTTGCTTCCCTGCTCCTGATATTTTGGGTGTGGCACTTGGACCTGCTCAGGGGTGAAATTGCACTTAATGTCCATTGGGATGTTTCATGTGCAAGGAGAATTTGACTCACAGACTGATTTATTTTTTTAATAATTATTCTGTACAATTGTCTTGGTTTTTTGAAGGAGGAGGTAAGCAAATATTGCCTTGTATTTCTCCTGTGCATTATTTATCACTGCTGTGAATTAAATGAAGAATAAACCCCTTGGTTTCATTTTTTACAAGGTTTTCTTTGCAGTTTTTACCTCCCAAAAAATAAAAGGTGGCCACCTTCTCACCACCATCCCTTGTCCATCTGCAGTGATGCTTCAAAACAAGCACGGAGGGTGGAAAATATCAGCAAGTAGATTCAAACTCCCCAAGGAGGGAAAGGTGGGAAGAGAAACTCTACTTATTTATCAGGGAAATTCCTCATTTATCAGGATTTCAGGAGTTTTATTTAAAAGAGACCGGATTGCAGGTGTTATGGCAGAGAGTGTGAGGCAGATGGAATACAAAACTCCTCCTGTTGTGCTATTTGAACAGTTACATCTTCTTTATTTGCCACATTTCAGCACTTATTTCCCAATAGTTATAAAAACCTGCAGACACTAACGGGCATCCCCAAGGGAAAATGATGTAGTTTATGGTAAAATTATGGACTTCCTAATGATTATTTTGGAAATCCTGAGGACTAAACACCGCAATAAAAGCAGCATTTCAATCTGAAAAGCTCACATAGAGTTGATTAAAAAAGGTATCTGTGTCAAATTTGTGTCGTGTCTCATATGGTGGGATCTCCTGGTAAGAAGTTCTGGCTTTTAGTGAAGGAAGAGATGTTTAAGATTCCATAGAATGTCATTGTGGAATTGTTTAGCTTGGAAAAAACCTTCAGGATCACAACAAAAAGTCAAAAGCAGAAGTTCACAGGGCATAGATCAGGGAGTGATGGGAACACAGAACCAGAGAATCCAAAAGAGCTTTGGGTTGGAGGGACCTCAAAGCCCACCCAGTGCCACCCCTGCCATGGCAGGGACACCTCCCACCAGCCCAGGGTGCTCCAAGCCCCGTCCAACCTGGCCTGGGACACTCCCAGGGATCCAGGGGCAGCCACAGCTTCTCTGGGCACCCTGTGCCAGGGCCTGCCCACCCTCCCAGCCACCAATTCCTTCCCAATATCCCACCTAAATTTCCCTTCTTCCACCTTAAAGCCATTCCCTGTGTCCTGTCCCTCCATTCCTTGTCAATGGTTTCTCTCCATCTTTCTTGTAGCTCCTTCAGGTCCTGGAAGGTCACAATGAGGTCACCCCAAAGCTTCTCTTCTCCAGGCTGAACAATCCCAGCTCTCCATCCTTCCCTCCCAGCAGAGCTGCTCCATCCTCTGCCCATCCTGGTGCCCCCTCCGGACTCTCCAGCAGCTCCAATGCCCTCCCTGTGCTGTTCCCAGGGCTGGGGCAGCTCTGCAGGGGGGTCTCACCTGAGGGGGCAGAGGGGCACAATCCCCCCTGCCCTGCTGCCCACACTGGGGACCAGCCCAAAGCACGGGGTATGTCCAATCTCTCATCCCTACACAGATTGTGCTTCTCCTTCAGGCAACCCCAAAATTTGGGACCAGAAGAATAGTTTAGGGACCTCGCAGTGATCCCAGAAGGAGGGAGTGACAGATGGAGAACCTTCTTAGAGAAGAGCCAGGCTGACCTCAGGCACCTTCTGGGTGTAACCTGCACCAGATCAGGAACCCCTGGTTAGGGCAGGGGTTTGGGGAGAAATCCAGAAGGGATTCAGAGGTGGATTAAAGATCTCTGTGTAAGCAAACTAAAGGATCATGAGCCTTTAGAAAAGCAGAGCTGTCACAAAAAGATGAGCGTGGGGAGGTGAAGACAATTCTGAGGAGCAGAGAAAATCCAAGGATGGGATTTTCCCTTGGGGATGCCCGTTAGTGTCTGCAGGTTTTATAACTATTGGGAAATAAGTGCTGAAATGTGGCAAATAAAGAAGATGTAACTGTTCAAATAGCACAACAGGAGGAGTTTTGTATTCCATCTGCCTCACACCCTCTGCCATAACACCTGCAATCCGGTCTCTTTTAAATAAAACTCCTGAAATCCTGATAAATGAGGAATTTCCCTGATAAATAAGTAGAGTTTCTCTTCCCATCTTTCCCTTCTTGGGGAGTTTGAATCGACTTGCTGATATTTTCCACCCTCTTTGCTGGTTTTGAGGCATCATTGCAGACGGACAAGGGATGGTGGTGAGGAGGTGGCCACCTTTTATTTTTTGGGAGGTAAAAACTGCAAAGAAAACCTTGTAAAAAATGAAACCAAGGGGTTTATTCTTCATCTATTTCACAGCATGGATGATGAAACACTGGGATACAAATAGAGGGAACACCAAGGAGGAGCGAAGGGATTCTGCTGCATTGGTGCTGATGGAGGTGAAAGGGGATTTCTGCACCATGTCCTCTGTCCACAGGTCCAAGAGAAGGTCCGTAAGTTACAAAAAAGGCTCTTAGTGGAACCAAACAAATGTTGGAAAAGTGGGAAAACAGGTCCTGGCAGCATCAGCCAGCAGGAGCACACTGTGGGTAATTAGAAAGAGATTAAAAGATGACTTGAGCATAACGAGGAAGGAACGACACAGGGAGTAGAAATTAAGATAATGGGTTCTTGAGCCTTCCAGCCCCATATGTGACAAGATCTCGTGGCTGGAAGCTGAAATTAGACAAATTAAGAGGAGAAATAAAATACAGGGCTGATGAGGGGAGTAAATTAAGCAGTGGAAACCTCTAAATATCTGTGACTGGAAATGTGTAAGCCAGCGAGGGGTTGTTCCAAACAACACACTGAGTGGCTCAGGAAGGTCCCAACTGGTGTCACCCAGATGGTTTGTAGGACAGAAACCCTGAACCAGAGAATGGGTTGGGTTGGGAGGGACCTCACAGCCCACCCAGTGCCACCCCTGCCATGGGCAGGGACACCTCCCACCAGCCCAGGTTGCCCCAAGCCCCGTCCAACCTGGCCTTGGACACTCCCAGGGATCCAGGGGCAGCCCCAGCTTCTCTGGGCACCCTGTGCCAGGGCCTGCCCACCCTCCCAGCCACCAATTCCTTCCCAGTATCCCAGCCAGCCCTGCCCTCTGGCACTGGGAAGCCATTCCCTGTGTCCTGTCCCTCCATCCCTTGTCCCCCGTCCCTCTCCAGCTCTCCTGGAGCCCCTTTAGGACCTGCAAGGGGCTATCAGGTGTCCCTGGAGCCTTCTCTTCTCCAGGTGAGCCCCCCCAGCTCTCCCAGCCTGGCTCCAGAGCAGAGGGATCCCCATGGATACCAAAGATAAACTCAGCTTAAATAATCTGTAAATTCCTGACTGTATCTGATGCTCAGGATGTGAAGACACAAGAGTAGTCAGAACTCCCCTTGCTCTGGCCTGGCTGGAGCCAATCTTGTCCATAAACCACAGGAAAGCACCAGAGCTTTTCCCATCTCCTTTTCCCACAGCCACTCCTCAAGTGCCCCTGGGAGGCAGGAGGAGGATGGAGTGTTTCTCAGTGACTCTTGCCCCATCCACCCTCGGAGCGTCAAGGAAGAGGAGCCAGAGAAGAAAGGAATTGTTCAGCTGTCCCCAAACCCTCGGCGACACCATCCAGGAGATTGGCAGAGGTTAATTAAAAGTGTGAATTTCCAGGGATCCCATTAAACTGCTACAAATCCCACCGTGAAGAGCCATTTTTCACTGGGAAGCCACGAGCTTTAATTGAGTTGGAGGAGCGGTGCTGGAGCAGCCTGAGGTGTGACCTGTACGAAGCCGACACCGCACAGTCTTGGCAAAGACACGCGTGCAATTAATTTTCTTGAACTAATTAATCAACGTCCCCCCTCCTCCCGTGCCTGTCTCTCCCATACCAATTGATTGTGCTTCAATGTAAGAAGGTTTCCCTGTTCTCCAGGAGAGCAGGGATAGTCCTTTCTGTCCTGCAGGTCATTGGAGAAAAGTTAATTATCCAGTTAAAAGCGTTTTCCAGCGGCTTTTGTGGTATCAACCTCCCTTTTTAATTTCACTGCAGCGTAAACATTGACCAAGAATCAAGTTAGTTCAAGTCCTGAAGCTGAAGCTGCAGGGGCCCTGAAGTTTCTGTGGTTGGAGAGGCTCAAAAATTCTGACAAAAGCTCCAAAAATGGGAACCCTTTCTGAGGAAGGCAAATCCTTGGCTCTCCATGGACTTGCTGAAGACGGGGGTGTTAAATGGGTTTGCTCAGTGTTTGGTCCCTCCCAGTTTCCTGCAAGGATTTATTGACTTATTGCCCTGCAAGGATTGTTTCTGGGTGGAATGTGGAGCTTTTGGAAGAAATGGAAGCCCTGTGTTTCTTTTATTTTGGGAGAAACAAAGCCTGGCTTGAAGGGCTTTCTGCTGAGTCAAATTTCCACTTGTTGCTCAACCCAAAGGTTTCAAGGGTGGTTTTCAGTGGAGCTGAAGTGGCTCTTTAGGTACAATCTGGGCTTGAAATGCCTTGGCTGAAATTGTTTCCAACTCTCCCTTTCTGTGCAGCAGCTCTTTGGCTCCCTCATTTCAAGGAAAGGCTTTGTGGGGGTGTGAGAACAACGCTAATGGTCTGTTAAATCCCATTTCTTTTTCAGCCTGGCTTAAGGAATGGGGCAAAAGGTACATTTAGGGCAGCTCTTCTGGATCGTTAAAGGCCACCTTTTATTCAGGGGGAGAAACCGAAAGCTTTCTCTGTACTTTGAGATGCAAAAATGCAATTTATCCCTGGCTTGACAATAGGGCAACCTATTTCATCTCGTCGGGGAGAGATTGAAAAGGGCGAATTTCATTTTATTCCAGTGGCAGCATTTCAGCCAAGAGAGCTGTGCCACTCACTGAAGGCTCTGCGTGACTTTGGAGCTGTGCCTTGCCAAATAAACTTCTTTGTGCAGGTTTTGTCGGGAACGGTGCTTGGGAAGGAGGGGACATGGAAGTTTGAGCCGTGTCAGAGCTGGGGGTGGCCCCAGGTGGAGAATTCCAATGTCACTTCGGAAAAATAAGGACAAAATTGTTGAACTCAAAGCTTAAAACAGGATAAGACTGGGGTGGTGGTTTTAAAGTGAAGGAGTTTTGATTAGAGGTAATAAGGAAATCCTTCTGTATCCTCCAAATCCTGGAGGACACTTTTAAGTAAATAATTGGGTGATTCTTCTGTTGGATTTGTGAATTTTTCAAGCTGGATTTTGAGAACGATTTTATTACTTTTAAGAAGAAATATTTTAATTTGATTATTTTAGGGAGGAATTGGTGGCTGGGAGGGTGGGCAGGCCCTGGCACAGGGTGCCCAGAGAAGCTGTGGCTGCCCCTGGATCCCTGGGAGTGTCCCAGGCCAGGTTGGATGGGGCTTGGAGCAACCTGGGCTGGTGGGAGGTGTCCCTGCCCATGGATGGGATTTAAATCCCTTCCGACCTTCAGAACTCTTTTGGTGCTCAAAACAATCATTCAGAGAAGGAGAAAAAAAAAGGAGGGAAAGGGAAATAATACAGAGAAAAAACCCCAAAGAAACTTTTCCTCTGTTGGGATTTGAGGTTACCCAGCAGTTTTGCAGGATGTCTTCATGCCCAGAATTCCCAGATTTCCTTCTGATCATGGGGTTGGGTCAGTGTTAGTGTGAAGAACAAACCCAGAGGCTCCTTTGGGAGGAATCTGTGCCCAGCATTTGCAGCAGGATGGGCAGAGCAGGGGGTTTGGGTGTTCCACAGCTCAGTTGGGCTCTGTCTCCTTCCCAGGGTTTCTGAAATGCAATAATTAAGTGCCTGCAGCTTCATCCAATTGATTTCCATTATTGATTTCAATATCAGAATTGGATTGGGAATCAGCTCTTCTTGTAGCCAATCTGATGCCCGAGCTGCAGGATTATCTGCCCTCTCCCAGGAGATTTAACTGTATCAAACAATCAATTGGTTTTGCTCAAAATAACACCAGGATTGTGGGATGAGTCAGCTCATAAATGCTGGTTCTTCCCTAATTCCTGCTGAAATGGTCAGGAGAATGGAAGGCATCGAGGATCTTTATGCCTTGTATTGGAAAGATGCACAAACTCCTGCAAGAAAAGGTTTATAAGATAAAATTTTATCATAGAACATTTTGGGTTGTGAGACATTTTTAAAGGCCATCCAGTCCAACCATCTAGGCAGGGACACCTCCCACCAGCCCAGGGGGCTCCAAGCCCCGTCCAACCTGGCCTTGGACACTCCCAGGGATCCAGGGGCAGCCCCAGCTTCTCTGGGCACCCTGTGCCAGGGCCTGCCCACCCTCCCAGCCACCAATTCCTTCCCAATATTCCATCTCTCCCTGCCCTCTGGCAGTGGGAAGCCATTCCCTGTGTCCTGTCCCTCCAGGCCTTGTCCCCAGTCCCTCTCCAGCTCGCCTGGAGCCCCTTTAGGCCCTGCCAGGGGCTCTCAGGTGTCCCTGGAGCCTTCTCTTCTCCAGGTGAGCCCCCCAGCTCTCCCAGGCTGGCTGTGACCAACTTAATCCCTTCCTCTGGAATTGTTCCAGCAGGACCACGTCTGACTTTTCCATATCCCTCCACCTGTCAGAGCAGTTCAGATTTGATGGATGGTTAAAAACTCTCTTTCTCTCCTGCAACATCTTCCTAGTTTCTTAACTCTGTTCTTCCTCAAATCACAATATTTGGAATATAGGGAGGCATCTCCACATCCTGGATCCTTCTCCCACCTCTCCTGCTCCCCTCTCCCAGGGAGATCTCCCAAAATCAGATGAGAAAAGCAGGACGTGGCTCTCTCCCAGAATTGGAGGCCATGAATTCCTACAACTTTTCCCCAAATATTAAATGCTCCTCTCTAACCAGGAGCAAACACAGACACTGAGCTGGTACAGGGAGAGCTGTTGAAGGGGCAGAGATTCACCTGGAAAAATTGGCCAGTTTTTCAATTTTAATGGATTATTTTCTAGAGGAATTCAATGAGCTAAATGCTGGTTGTCATTTATTTGTCATTATTAATCCTGAGGCTGCTCAGAGTTTCTCAGACCAATCTCCTGTTGAGACAATGAACTAAAACTGAGCAAAAAAACCCATAAAGGTGCAGAGGTTCATCTGGACAAGCTGATTGAGCAGTTTTTCAATATTAATTGAATATTTGCCATAGGAATTCAACCAGCTAAATGCAGATTGTCACTATTTTGTCATTATTAATCCTGAGGCTGCTCAGAGTTTCTCAGGCCATCCCATTAAGACAAAAGCATAAACAGAGCAAAAAATCTTGAGCTACCAGAGGGACAGAGATTCAGCTGGGAAAATTGACCAGTTTTTCAACTTTAATGGAATATTTGCCATAGGAATTCAACCAGCTAAATGCAGATTATCATTATATTGTCATTATTAATCGTGAGGCTCCTCAGACCGACCTCCTGTAGAGACAAGAACCTCCACCTGAGCCCAAAGTGCTCCAAGAGCTGTTGGAGGGTGGTGAGTGAGCACCTGAAGCCCTGACAAACAGACTCCCTGGGTCACATTTCATTTAACCAGGAGACCTGGTGGTTCTATCCATGCAGAGATAACCCCTGCCCTGTCAGGAGGGGGGTGGTCACGCAGGGACAATGTTTGTTAGATGTATAAAAGCAGATAAAGAAGCTGAGCTGATGTGACATTAATTCCATGGTTGATTTTTCCTACAGTAAAATGCATCGTGAAGAGAAATCTCTGAAAGGGAGGGGAAAATTGGCCAGTTTTTCAATTTTAATGGATTATTTTCTAGAGGAATTCAATGAGCTAAATGCTGAAAATGCTGCTTCTGGTGTGTCCCAAATACATGAGGATTGACTCAATTGGGCTCTGGGCAGGAAAAGGTGGCTGGTGACACTGCAGTGACACCCCTCACTTGTCCCGGGTTAGCTCTTCCACACTTTTGGAGCTTGGATGGGGGGAAAAACACTTCTATGAAGGTGGACATTAATGGACCTTTATCCTGCTGTGCCCTGAATCTCCAGCTGGATAAGTGGCCCCATCTCCCTTCCTTCCTCCCAGCTTTATTTTAGGGATCTGATCCCTTGGGAAAGGGGAGATGGGGAGGGCAGGTTGGGGCAGGATCGGATTTATTGAGCTGTTGGGTGTTTGTGTGCCTGCTGTGACCTTGTAGAGAATACCAGGATGGTTTCGGTTGGGAGGGACCTTAAATCCCATCCCATCCCATCCCATCCCATCCCATCCCATCCCGTGCCACGGGCAGGGACACCTCCCACCAGCCCAGGGTGCTCCATCCAACCATTTAGGTTCGTCACAAACCACAAAATTGTGTTTTGCCAGACTTCCCATAGCAAACACAACCCTCTGGGAGGAAAGAGGGGATTTCAAACTTTCCAGGTTGCTGCTGGACTTGGGAAAATGCTGTTTTATTCCATGTCCTGCCTGGGACCAGCCTGTGGATGCCATTTGGGCACCCACAGCTGGATGAGGACAGGGCACACGACCTTTAATTTCTTTTTATTATTCATCCCCTACATCCGAAATCCTCAATTCTACCTGTAGGTTCTTATAGATCTTAGCGATTTTGGGTCCTGCTGGAATTTTTAAGTCTCCTTAGCAGCCTGGAAAGATCCTTGATTATGTTTAGTTTCCAGAAAAACTTTAATTGATCAATTAGCAGCTGAATTCCCTTAAAATTGCCCTATCAGCTCAATACAACACGATAATCCAATTTAATTAGGAATAATAAATTCAATAAATACAGTATGAATCCACTGTTTTAAATCCTGGGAGGGCCTGCGGAAATTTAGCTGGGAATATTCCTGGATTCAGCAGGCGCATCATCCAAATTTTCAGGTGTTGTCACCTTCCCCCTGTGGGAAACATGGGAGAAGAAGGAGAGGGATGTGGGATCCTGGAGCAGGTAATTTGCATTCCTTCTGAAAAGCATGAAGGTTGTTTAGTTTAGAGAACAAAGAAAAGAATTCCAGAGGTTGAATGTTTAAAATATTGCTGCAGAGAGAAAATAGCAATTTCTTATACCCAGGTGTGTTGGTTTAGAGGTGAACTGGCAGGAGGAATGAACCCAGCTCAAGAGAGATTATAAATCCGAGTCACAATTTAATAAAAATATTACAAAACATACAATGATACAGGGAAAAATTGGGCTTAACCCACAAACCCAGATGTAGAACCCAGAATGGAGTTCATTGGCCCATGTGGGCCCCCTGGGTACAAAGGAAAAGGAAAGGAAACCTGTGGGTGAGGATGGTGGGCACAGACTGGTCCAGAGTGGCACTCACAGCCCTGGTGAGGTTCTGGTCCTCCTCTGGATCCCACAAGTGGTACCAGAAGTCCCAAATCCCAAAGATTAAATCTGCTCAGGCTCAGGTGGGAATGCCCAGCACCTCCCCCAGGGCGAGGAGTTCCACACTGGGGGATTTCACTCTGTGATATCCTGGGATATTTGGGAATCCCTGGTGGCCCAGGAGCAGAGATGACCCCTCAGGTGGGTGTGAAGGTGCTGATGCCTCCCCAGAGGGGAGTTCTCCCAGCTGATCCCCGGTGTGAGCACAGAAACACTCCCGTGTCTCACAGGGCTCTTTAACCCCCACCTTGTGCCCTGAGGTGCCAGGAGTGCCCTGGGCAGCTGCTGCCAACCATCCATTATTGACAGTCCATCAGAAATGACACGGAGAAGACACAGTTTTGGTGACACCCACACAGTGACAAACTGGTCCCTGTCGCTGTAACTGGGACACCAGGGCAAGAGATGAATTGTAGTGAAGCAGAGAGGGATCAGCCTCCAAAGTCCTGCCTGTGGTGGGGTGGGAGGGATATCCCCACATCTGGGGGGATTTCTGAGCAGGGGATGGAGTAAAAACATCTGTAAGAGCTCAAGAAGAGCCGGAGCAGCCTCTGAGCACTGAGAGGGACAGGGTCACCTCTGTCAGGGCTGATGAACAGGGCACTTGTTTTCACTGCCACTCATATTTCCCTGGGCAGAACTCCCAGCCAGCCACGCTCTTGCCTTAAATCTGTCACAGCTCCTGAGCAGCTCAGGAGCTCCAGGAGCCAGGGCAGGAGGTGGATAAGCCTGTGCAGCACATCAGCTGCCTCTTAAACCCTGATTTAAGGGGCATGGTCCAGTTGGGCCATAACTCAGGTGCTGCTGAATTGTCTCCTGCAAGGGACGGGATGTGATTTGTCATTTCCCACCTCGAGTATTATCCAACACAGTGTCAGAGACACCCACCATGCACTGAGATCTGAGATCCTGGGCTGCTGTTTGTTGGGAGGCACCCGTGGCTGTTGGGGAAGGAATATCGACTCTTAGAGCATGGAAAAATCAGTGCTGGCAAAAGCCAAGTGTTCCCATTTCATTCTGGATTCTACCAGATGGAGACAGAGGATTGTTGACTGGAGGTGGGGCTTCAACTGGACTCCTCAGATGGGAATTTGGGCTGCAAACGCTTTCAGGAACAGTGGCACAAGGATGCTGGTTATGGAATGTTGAGTTCACTCGAAGTCAGTCATTATGGAGAGCAATCAGAATGGCCCAGCAGCGATTTGGGGTCCAGCAAACAGGACAGCAAAAGCAAAAAGGTATTTTTTGTGCTTTAAGACCTTATTTTCAGGGGTGTGAATGTGTAAAAATGGGTTGTCGTGGCTTCAAGGTTCCCAGTGAGGAGCTGAATTGCAGGATGTTGGTGGGCACTGGCAAAATGATGGCTTAGGATAAAGATATTTATCCTAAGGATAAATTATAGAAGATACAAGGGAATCTCCTTATTAGGGTAAGTTATGGGAAGACCTGAGACAAGGACTGAAGGCAAAAGGTCTCCTTTGGGCTGAGGGTTATCCTGTCACTGAATTGTTCTTCCCCTTCTGTCTTTCTCCAGGTGTTTGATAATATTCACAGATGCCTAAAGATCAATCCCAACAGAGCAGACTCCCTTGGGATTTGTCCATTAAACAGAAACAAGAAGTTTGGCCAAACCCATGGAGAAACTGGAAAAACACAAAGAGAAATCCAGATTTTCCTGCACTGGACCCAAATCTCCTTCAAAAGTCTGTAATGGCCTGAGCATTGCTTGAAACACTGCAAAGCTGCTCTTGCCCACAGATTAAACCAGTTTTATTATTTTATTTTATTTTATTTTATTTTATTTTATTTTATTTTATTTTATTTTATTTTATTTTATTTTATTTTAAAGATTTAAGTAGATCTTTATTGGAGTTACATATTTTAAAGGCAGAGGAAACTTTAAATACCCTGCCTGACCTTCTCCCATGTGCTCCAGGAAACCCCTCGTTTCCTGATGGAGCTGAAATATTCTCTTTAAATCATTTCCCCACATGGATTTGATGACTTCACATGGCTGAGGGTTCACTAATTGCACAGGTAAATTACCTGCTGGATTTCTCCCAGTTTCTCTGCTTTCAAACATGGATCTTCTCCCTTCCTTTTGGGAAGATCCCACCTGGAATCTTTTATGCTCAAGTCATCCCTCCCACTCCTCTTGGTTAAACTAAAGATGAGCTCATTAAACCTCTTGCTGTTCCCTGAGTTTTTCAGACTTGCAATAAACCGAAACAATTTCCCTGTAAAGGAGGTTTTAAAAGTCTAAACACTCTGCTGGGGTGTTTGGGGATTGTTTATTCCAGGTCATGTTGTTCTCCTGGAGCGATCGACTCGTTCATCTAAGGGGAGAATGTGGAATTCAAAATGAGGTGTTGGAAAGCAGGAAGGACCAGGAGCTAAAGAAGGATAATGTCTCCTCGTCTTCAGCACAGAAGCTGGCTGGGATTTGGAGCTCAAGGAGCAACCTTTACCCCTCCCAGGTAATCTCTGGGTTAAACTCCAGATTTGGAAACACCCCAGGCTAAAACACAAAGGTCTGTGTGGAGAAAGAATTGAAACCTGGCCATGTGGGAGCACAAACTGCAGGTTTTCATGGAAGAGGCAACCAAAGAGGCATTTCTTCAGCGTGGTTTCTTGCCAGGAATTTGCTTCTTTGAAGGTGGGTTTGCAGCTGCTGGAAATGCTGAACCCTTGAAGTTGCCAGAGATGTGGGTTGTTGGGTCTGCTTGGGTTGTTCCCTAAGGCTCTTTCACACTCCCTGGCTACAACCCTCGGTGATGGGAAGGGATATGGCGGGATATGGTTGGGAATGATGGAATAGTGACTCTGGAGTCAGTTCTTGAGATGATTCCTGGGTGTCTGTCCGGGATTTTAGTCAGAGAGCTCAGCATTTATCACTTGTATCACCCCTCTCAGAGCACACACAGCCAAGACTTGCATTGCTCTTAAACACCAACGTGTTTGCTCATTTAGTTTTAATTTTCTTTGATTGTTCAGCTTGATTAGATGTTCTAGTCCATTCCCCTCTTGGTGGCACATGCCCTGACCACCACCAGGTTCCTGCCCTAAACAGTTTAGAGCTGTGTCTGTCCAGGATTTCCCCTTGATTGTTGCATCCAGGTAGTTTTCCAGAAACAAAACCCAGCTGGGTTTTGGAAAGGCAAATTGTTTTATTAAAAACCCGTTGGCTTTTCTGCAATTCAAAAAGAATTTTCTGAGCTGGGAGTGCTACTGAGCAGACACTTTGGGAATGAATCCTTCTCTCTTCTTCCATGTGGCAGCTGGGCAGGCAGGGGACTCATCCTACTTGTGGGTCCCAAATCCAAACCATGTGGAAGGGACACAATCCAGACCCCCTGACTGTGGAAGGGACCTCAGGCTCTTCAGACCAGAGCTGTTGGTGGGTCATTGTGGACAGAATAAGTAAAAGCCCAGAAGGAAAGGAAATGTAAAGGAAAAGGTGACAAAATGATTAGAGCTGGTAAGAGAAGAATCCTGGAATATCCTGAGCTGGAAGGGACCCCCAAGGACCATCCAGTCCAACCCCTGACCCTGCACAGACACCTCAACAATCCCACCCTGTCCCTGAGAGGATCATCCAAACCCTCCTGGAGCTCTGGCAGCCTTGGGGCCGTGCCCACTGCCCTGGGGAGCCTGGGCAGTGCCCACCACCCTCTGGGGGAAGGACGTTTCCCTGGCACAGGGTGCCCAGAGAAGCTGTGGCTGCCCCTGGATCCCTGGAAGTGTCCCAGGCCAGGTTGGACGGGGCTTGGAGCACCCTGGGCTAGTGGAAGGGGTCCCTGCCCATGGCAAGGAGTGAACTAGATGAGTTTTAACATCCCATCCAACCCAAACCCTTCATGATTCCACAATTCCACTCACTCCCTGCTGGATCCGTGCTTGTGTTTCTTTGATATTGTGGGATTTTGACTGATTTGAAGGAAAAATGCAGATTTCAGTGTGTCTTCCACTAACTGTGGGCACAGAGGGCATGGAATGACCTCAAAAGACATGAAACATTTAGCAATTAAATAGGAAAACAACTCCCGGAGTAAACTGAGCAACAATTTCCTGTTAAAATCAAAACAGCCATTTTTTTAGAGGCTGGAAATGAGCATTGCCCAGCACTTTCTCATCCTTCCTGCTGTCAAGCTTTATGATCCATCACAGCTTTGGATTGGCTAATGGGCCAAAAATCCCTTTGTGAGCTCCCTTATTGAAAGCCCCATGTAATCATTCCCGGAACAGATCGTTATCCACGAGGAACAAGATTGTTTTCCGAGGGCCCTGATGGGTTAAGAGCAATCACTGAGTAGCAGACAAGCCTGACATCTTGTACTGAGAGACCTGGTTGTCTTTTGCTTTTCAATTTAAGAGGTGTTGTTGTGCTGTTAGTGCCGAAACACAGAGCAGGAGGTTCCTGAGGGCACTGAACTCCTGGTGACCTCGGTAGGGTAGGAAGTGTGTCTTTGAGGTTGGATCATCAGTCAGATCCTTCCAGCTGAACCAACCCCGAGTAAGAAGAGCTGCACCCACCTCTGAACTGCTCCATGGGGATCCCAAAAACTCACATCTGTGTAAAGCTGGAGTAAAGCACTGGTCAGTTCATCCTGTGGCTGCTTCGTCGATATTTGGGTGCGTTTTCCAGCGGAACGTGGCAATCCTGAACTTCTCACAGGTGGGACCTCAGCCTTCCATGGAAGGCCCTGGATCAGACCTGGATGAAGAGGGCTGCAGTCACCCCCATGAAGGGTTTAGTGTGATGCTGTACTCACTAAACTAGGGCTGAGGGTACCCAAGGACAGGTCCTGCTCCCACCCATGGCCACATCACACGTTCCTGCCTCCCAAACATCCGGCCCTGGGGTGTTGTTCCATCTGGAGCAAACCCAAGGAGCAGCAGGATGTGGAAAAGAGGTGATGCAAAGCCCAGCCACAGCCAAAACCCCGGTGGAAACGAGAGCTAATGGAGCTGGGAGAGGGAGAACAGAGCTTGCCATTTGCCAGCAGGGGCAGGAGGCGACTAATGGAGGAGAAATGAGGCTGTGGATTTCCCCGCCGCGAAAGAAAACAACAGGACAACTCCATTAGTGCAATCCGTGTGTTTTCCCCAGCTGGGAGAGGCTCGGGCTGAGGAGGGAGCAGCGATTCCCCTGCTCGGGGCGGTGCTGCATTAGTGTCAGCTCGGAGGAAGGGGATGAAATGAGGCATTGGAAGCATAAGGAATGTTGTTTCCCTGAAGGAGCAACCCGTGGGATGGAGGAGAATCCTGGGAGCCCCGCAGGGATGTGGTTTAGGGAGCAGGGATGTGGTTTAGGGAGCAGGGATGTGGTTTAGGGAGCAGGGATATGATTTTTATGATTTAGGGAGCAGGGATATGATTTAGGGAGCAGGGATGTGGTTTAGGGAGCAGGGATGTGGCTTAGGGAGCAGGGATATGGTTTAGGGAGCAGGGATGTGGTTTTTATGATTTAGGGAGCAGGGATATGATTTAGGGAGCAGGGATGTGATTTTTATGATTTAGGGAGCAGGGATGTGGTTTAGGGAGCAGGGATGTGGCTTAGAGAGCAGGGATGTGGCTTAGAGAGCAGGGATGTGGTTTAGGGAGCAGGGATATGTTTCTCTGTTCCCACTGCTGGCTTTTGAGGTCTGGGATTTCTCCTTTCTCAGAGTTGCAAAAGGAGGCCAAGACATTTTGCTTTAAGAGGGGAGCAGAGAAAGCAGCACAGGGAGGGCTCAATAAAGCAGGAAGCCCTTGGTCTGGCTCCTTAATTAGTCCTTAATGGCTGAGAATTTACTAATTGCACAGGTAAATTACACCACAGGGCAATTCCTCTGTTCAAATAATGCAATCTGTATTTCCTGCCATGTTTCTCCCAGTTCCTGCTTCCAGACGTGGATCTTTCGGTGGCTTGGGAAGATCCCACCTGGAATATGTTATGCAGGACTCAGAAAACAGATCCGGTCATCCCTTCCACTCCTCTTGGTTGGGATAGCATGGATTGAATTTGGGAGTTTGCCTCATTCACCCTGAAGTCCTGGAGCAGCTCAATCCCTGTGTCATTCCCATGTCCTTCCAGAGGCTGGGAATGAACCACTGGCCACTTGAAGGTTTGGCTTGACTGAGAACATTCCCACTCAGTGTCCTCTCTTCTCTCCTGTGGCTGCCCCTGGATCCCTGGAAATGTCCCAGGCCAGGTTGGATGGGGCTTGGAGCACCCTGGGCTGGTGGGAGGTGTCCCTGCCCATGGCAGGGGGTGGAACAGGGACCTTTCTTTGACCTCTGTGGAGAAACACCAATTTTCACCACTTTGGGCATTTGTCATAATTGGTGTCACGTTTTCTTTTCTTTGCAAATTTCATGTTCTGAAAATGTTCCTAATTTTCTTTATTTCTTCTCCATCTGTCCCTGATTACAGAGCATCAGAATCACAGAATCCCAGGATGGTTTGGGTGGGAAGGGACCTCAGAGCCCATCCAGTTCCACCCCCACTTCCCTTAATGCTCCCATTGCCTCTGTTTGTTCCCACATTCCCAAATACCCTTTCCATAAATCCCCCAGTCCAAAGATCTCTAATTGCTGCACAAAATGCACCAGCAAATCACCAATAAATTCTGAATTACAGTCTTCCTATTCCCTCTTTTTTTTGGGGGGAATTTCTTCATTATGTCGAGCAGCCAGAGGTGAATTTTTATTCCTGAGGTTTGGGAAGCAAACTCAGGATCCATCCAAGTGTTTGTGTTGCCTCGGGTGGGAATCCAAGGCAGGGTTTGTTAAATCTCAAGGACATTTCCATGGACTCACTTCAAAGCTCTGAATGCACAGAGCAATTAGACACGTGATGATGTGTGTGGTATCAAATCAGGGCTGCAGGAGGATAGTAAATTCAAAAGATAATTTATCATAATTTATTTTGGTTCAACAAACAAACAAATAAAAAGCAAAAGGAAGAAACTTCCATGGATTTTACGCATTCTTTGATATCACACGTGGCTGCCCCATCCCTGGAAGTGCCCAAGGCCAGGTTGGAGCAACCTGGGCTGGTGGAAGGTGCTCCAGTTGGTGGGATTGGATCACCTTTAAGGTCCCTTCCAGCCCAAACCAGTGTGGGATTCCATAAATCTATACATTCCTCTCGAATATTCTCCAATTTCCCCCTGGTGCCCCAGTGGTGCTGGCTCAGCAAATCCAGAGGGGCTTTGAGGAGCAGGACTGGATAAAACCCCTCCCTAATCCCAGGTTTAAGGTCTTTGTGCCTCCCAAATCCCTAAACACTGCCGGGATTCCCTTGCCAATCCAGCAGGACAAGGAAATTGGATTTTGCCAGGGGTTTTAATAATCCTAATTCGATAATTTTAACGAAGCACAAGCAGGTTCTGATGAGCTCTTTAACTGCTTAATGAGCCTGTTTGTTCACTCTCACTTAAGGCCATATTAATTCTATTCTAATTCAATAATTGACATGAGCTGGAGGATGAAACACGATGAGAAGTGACAAAGGATGATAAATAATTATCAGAAAACAAAAAAGCAAAATCGGCCATGAAAATCACTCGAAGGAAACTGCCAGACATGAAGTTATTCAGGGATAGAATCATGAAAACTGTGATTTTTCCCATTTCTTTGCTTCTCTCTTCAGGATTTTGAGTGTATCAGATTGATGGAAAAGTTTTTAAATCCTTGCACGAGGTCCCTTTTTGAAGTCCCTCCAAATTGTATTTTTAATGATTTATAACTGTATATATAATTCAGTTAATTCATTGTATATTTAATTCAGTTCATCTGAATCCACACTAATGATTCCTTCTGATTGAGGGCAAATTGGAATGTTTTGATTGTGCCAAATTTCAAAAGAAAACCACCAGAAAAGCAGAAAAATCAAAATATTTCATTTCGTTTGTCCAAACAGAGATCTCTGTTTCACCAGGCAGAGCTATTTTTGGGCTTATTCTGCTGTGAGAAATTTGACAAAATTTTATGGATTGGGAAAAATAATGTAACTGCCTATGTGTGTGGCTGAGAAACAACTAACTTAGGAATGATTCCAGCATTAATTATCGTTTCCTGGGAAAATTATCTTTGATGAGCAGTTTTGCTGACAAATGTGACCCTTCCTCAGCGGCACTAAACACAAAACTTGCCAGGATGGAGTTTGTGCCACAAATTGTGGAGTCGTGGAATGGTTTGGGTTGGAAAGGACCTTAAAGATCATCCCATCCCACCCCTGCCATGGTCAGGGACACCTCCCACCAGCCCAGGGGGCTCCAAGCCCCGTCCAACCTGGCCTTGGACACTCCCAGGGATCCAGGGGCAGCCAATGGAAAATCCATTCCAGCATCTCCCCCCAGTCCCAGCCACCAGTTCCTTCCCAATATCCCATCTATCCCTGCCCTCTGGCACTGGGAAGCCATTCCCTGTGTCCTGTCCCCCCATCCCTTGTCCCCAGTCCCTCTCCAGCTCTCCTGGAGCCCCTTTAGGCCCTGCAAGGGGCTCTCAGGTGTCCCTGGAGCCTTCTCTTCTCCAGGTGAGCCCCCCCAGCTCTCCCAGCCTGGCTCCAGAGGACAATTTGGACAAAGATATGGAGGGACAGGACACAGGGAATGGCTTCCCAGTGCCAGAGGGCAGGGCTGGCTGGGAGATTGGGAAGGAATTGGTGGCTGGGAGGGTGGGCAGGCCCTGGCACAGGGTGCCCAGAGAAGCTGTGGCTGCCCCTGGATCCCTGGGAGTGTCCAAGGCCAGGTTGGACGGGGCTTGGAGCACCCTGGGCTGGTGGGAGGGGGCCCTGCCCATGGCAGGGGTGGCACTGGGAGGGCTTTAACCTTCCTCTCATTGTCCGTGCCTGTGATTTTATGATTCCACCACCTCCTGGGCAACCTGTGCCAGAGTTGTACCACCCTCACTGTATCAAATTCTTCCCTAATCTATTCTAATGTCATCTCATCTAATCTGATTTTATCTAATCCAATCCAATCAAAACAGACCCTCTTTTATTCCAAACCATTCCCACTTTTATTAACGCCACAGGCCCCACTCAAAAGTTTCTCCCTGTCAATTCTTCCACCCCTAAAATCTGCTTTTTAAGGTTGTTTCTTTGTCAGAACCAATCTTGGACCTTTTCCACACTCCTTTCCTACAGAAATGCTGGAGGGCACAGGGACCAAGTCCAAGTCCTGTTAACACCAGCCCCAAAATTGCCAAAGGGCTTTAGATCAGCAGTGCTGTTCCCAAGGATTATCTCCTCTGGTAGCCAGGACATCCAGATGAAATCACCACCATTTGGCCAACTCTGGGCTCCTTCCCATGCTAAAGAGTAGGTCAAAATTTGCATCAAAATCCCTTTTTAAGGTCAGCAAATCCACGGGATAATTTAAATGGCTAAAGCTCAGCCAGCAGGGCCAGAATGAGGGGGAGATTTATGAGCATCGGGTGTCTTTGTAGAGGGGCCAACCTCCTGCTTATCCCAAAATCAAAGTGAGAGTGAAACCTTTGAGAGCATTTCATTTGGGCCCCAGTTGTATAATGGTCATGCTGGTGGGCACTGGGGGGGTCTTGCAGTTGTCTCATTTAACAAGTCCTTCATATAACAAAGTGAGAAATTCCTCCAGTTGCTGGCTATCATCAAATAAAGCAACATAAAGGATTTTGTTTGCTGTTTTCTCCTCTCTCCCCGTTTTCTTCCCTTTCTGTTACCCCTAAAAAGTGTCAGAATTGGCTTCTCTTTGCAGTTCTGCTCTGTCAGACCTGTGGAGGCCAAAACTACCTTAGATTTGCTCTGAAAGGAAAAGGAACCTGACATTAATTCTGCTTTCCTGGGCTGAGCTTGTGGGAGCAGTGACAGCATCTCCCTGTATCAAAGATGATAAAAACGTGCCTGGAACGATGAAGAGCTGAATTTTTATTTCTTTTTGGGTTTATATCAGAAGTCAAAGCAACTGTATCACCATTCCCAAATATTTGTTCTAATTACATGTCCCATAGAAGTTATACAGGGCACCAGGACCAGGGCTGGCACTGCTGGGGCACCTCCAGTGCTGGGGACACTTCTGGGACCCTCAAAGAG
>WBMV01005733.1:13585-38341 GCA_013396655.1 Campylorhamphus procurvoides | reverse complement strand
TTGGAGCACCCTGGGCTGGTGGGAGGTGTCCCTGCCCATGGCAGGGGTGGCACTGGGTGGGCTGTGAGGTCCTTCCCACCCAAACCATTCCATCATTCCATGATTCCTGGCACCAGTGAAATCTTAATCCATGGATCAAAGGGTGAAAAGGACATTTCTCGTTAATTAAGGAGCTCCATTTTATTGAAAAACAACCCAACCTGTTCATGGAAAGATTTAACTCCCCAATAAGTGAAATTATGGAGGTGAGAAAAGTGCAGTTTGGAAAGCAGTAAGAGAACAATCATAAAGGCGAATATATTCTGAGTTAAGAGGAAACCACAACCTTTGTTTTCTCCACATAAATTATACACATATATTTATTTATGAACCTACACCCAGCACGGTGCATGTGTTTATTTACACCTCCTAAATCAAAAAAAAATCAAAACTACACAGGTGGGATTTGGGAAAAAGGTAATTTTTCACTTAACACCTCAATCCTGACATGGTTCTGAGTGGCTGTGAATCTCCTCTAGCACCGTATATCAAACTTTCCCCACTAAACAGAGGTTTCATGGCAGAAAATATTTCATTCCCCCATTTTTTTTCTCCTAAGAAAGCTTCCCTTTGCCCTGCCAGCGAGTGAAACTCTGGTTTGTTGCTCCTCTCTGCATTTTCATCCAGAATTGAAAGGCGCTTTCATCACCAGGGGGAAGGTTTTTCCCTGGCAAAGAGGAAAAACAAGAGCCAGGTCCTTTTAGCAGGAATGGAAGGGCCTGAGCAATGGGAAGTTGCTGCTCCCACTCCCTGCTCGGGCTCGGAAAGAAGGTGGAAAAGCCCTTTTTTTATTAAAAATCCACCTTGTTTGGTGGCTTTGAGGAATAGGAAATTATTTGGAATAAAGGGAGGAGAAACACGGGAACACTTCACTCCTTGCCCTTGGGCTCCAGGTGATGGGTGGTTTGATCCAGGGCAAGGCACGCTCAGTGGGATACAATCCATAAGGAATTCATTCCCAGCAAGCAAATCGTGCTCTCAATTTAGTGTTTTTAATCCAGGGAAGCAGCACCTGCTGAGGGGAAAGGAACATGGCTTGTCCAGTTGGGAAAAGCCCTCTGGAAACTGCTGATTCCGGAATTATTCCCTTTCCAAGAGTAGGGGATGGTGCTGGAATTGCATCCACTCTAATAGGGCCACATTCCTGCTGGGAAGGGGCTCACCCTGTTGGAAGAAGAAACCTCCATCCTGCCTTTAGAGGCTGGAGAGCAGCAAAGTCAGGGAAGAACCGGGATCAGGGAATCATGGAATGGTTTGGGTTGGAAGGGACCTTAAAGTCCATCTCATTCCAACCATTCCTCTAGCCCAGGTTGCTCCAAACCCCACGTGTTTGTGTAGGAGGTGAGAGAAATCCCCTTGGGAAAGGAGATAAAGGGTTGAGGACTGGGATAAGGAATTCCCTGTGGGGAATCTCAGGAAGTACAGAGGGAATCACCTCCAGCCTGAGGAGCTTCCCACCCTTTGCCAAATTCCAGGGGAAGCTGCCTGACCCCAAAAGACTCAGCCTTGTCACAGCCAAGGATTGTCCACTCCTTGGTCACAGTGAACAAGGAGATGTTTGTATCTCCCATGGGAAGAAGGAAATTAGGGCAGCAGGGAGAGGGGAAAAGGGATGGGAAGAGGGAGAATGGGAGGGAAAGGGGAAGAAAGGCAGGAAAAGGGGGAGGGAAAAGAAAGGAGAGAAAAAACCAGAGAGAAGAGAGAGAGAAGGATGAGAGAAAGAAGAAAGATATTAGAGGAACAAAAGGAGAGAAAATCTTTCACAATAAATCCATCTTTCTCTTAAAATTGCTCATTTTTCATCCCAGCTCCTCCTACCTGCCCATCTTAAATGTGAGACATTTGGGAAAAGAAAGGAGCAGGGTTAATGTGAGGTCCAGCGGGTTTCTTCCGGAGCCAATCACAGATTTCCAGCTTTGCAAAAGTAAGAACTTCTGTTAAAAAAGAGAGACATTCGGAGCATTTGAAAGGAGTCATTTAAATGAACAAATCCCGGCAATTGGAGATGATGGCTGGGGAGAGCACATTTGAAAGGTTACAGGCTTTGGGCACGAAATACTTAAGTGGGAGGAATTCCTGGCATGGATTTCAGGTTCCAGGCAGTTTCCAGAGGGAAAACACCAAAACCTTGCAGGAATAGCAGGAGAATTCAGGGAAAACACCAAAATCCTGCAGGGATGGCTGGACATTTAAGGGGAAAACACCAAAATCCTGCAGGAATAGCAGGAGATTTCAGGGAAAACACCAAAATCCTTCAGGGATAGCTGGAGATTTCAGGGAAAAACAACCAATTTTAAGAAGACACCTAAACTTGGTTTGGTGGAGGAGACGAGAAGCAACCAAAAAAGCACAGGAAATGAAAATAGGGATTATTTTACTAAACCATGCTCTGGTGCTGCTATCACTGAGCTCAACAACCCCAAAATTCCCAGATTTCATGGAAAGCTTTCCCTCCATGCCAAGGAACCCTCAGGAACAGGACTCCCATCAGTCCTCTGAGCCTTGGAGGAAACGAGAAGACCATTGCAGCGAGATTAAAGCTCTTAGGAATTGTCTCAAGCTGTCCCACAAATTATCTCCTGCTGCCTCAGCTCGCCCAGCTTTTCCAAACAGGAATAATTGAAGCACAAACCCGCTGCACACAATCTTTAAAACAGCTCTGGATGAACTCGGGAGGGCTTGGGGAAGACGTTATTTATCATCCTCTGGGGATGTAACGAGGTAAATCGCTGATGTCATCAAATCTCTGCTCTTTTAGCTCCCAACAGATGCACGGCTTCAGTCAAATGGAATTTAATACAGGCACCAGGACAGTATTTTAAGTTTATTTGATTCATTTCTTGCCAGATTCCATTTGCTGACTCCCGGGGTTTTTTTCTTCCTGCAGATGAATCATATTAAAGAGGTAACTATGGAGGCGGAATTTGGAGATAGTGATCCTTAAAATAATTGATGTAGAGAAGCCAACCCTGAATAAAGGAAGGCAACTACCTGCTCAATTTAACAATTGGGTGTTAAATCCCCCTTAAATCCGAACCATTCCTGGCTCAGGGATGTTTGGAAGGTCCCTTGTCCCCCAATAACAACATGAGGCTGGAAGAGCCTCTTGGGTGATGGAGCCACTTCAAACTTCCAAATCAAGGTCTCCTGGGTTATAAAGTTATTAAGTCACATCAAGGATTAGTTTTAGCCCAGAGCACCTGATTTCCAGCCAGGAGGATCCTTCCCACTGAACTCTGGCAGTGCTGGACCAAGCCCTGGGCAATTTTGGTGGGCAGGGTTATTCCCAAGGCTTCTCTGGGAGCTGAGATTTTCCAGGCAGGATCATCCAGGGCCAGAATTTCTTGGGAGTTCCCTTTGTAGAGGATCTGGGATTTGAGTTCTTTTCCTCACTTGCAACATTTTTTTCAGGAGAAATCACCTCAAATCAGCAGCTCTGGAGGTTTCTCTGCCCAAATCCAGCAGTTGGGAAGGGATTCATCCTGTCATTTCACTGCATGAATATTCCCAGTCAGTAACACCTGAGAAAACTGGGATGAAGATCTAGATAAATGTGCAAGAATAACAAAGGAATTCTCCATTCCTGCACCGCCTGGAACATGATTGAACCCTTCTAATTAGGGCTCTTAAAGATGACAGTCAGCTCTGGGTGTTGTCCTGGCCTGGGTGTCCTGAACTGGTCGTTCCAGGATGTTTTGGAATTGTGAATTATTGTATTCATCAGAACCCACCCCAGATGCTTTTGGAGTTCACCAGTGCAAGTGAAATGTTCAGCTCTTGAGGATCCAGAGGAAGCCACAAAGATGATCAGAGAGATGGGAATATCTTTCCTATGGGGAAAGGTGGAGAGAAGTGGGATGGTCCAGCCTGGAGAAGAGAAGGCTCCAGGGACACCTGAGAGCCCCTTGCAGGGCCTGAAGGGGCTCCAGGAGAGCTGGAGAGGGACTGGGGACAAGGCCTGGAGGGACAGGACACAGGGAATGGCTTCCCAGTGCCAGAGGGCAGGGATAGGTGGGATATTGGGAAGGGATTGGTGGCTGGGAGGGTGGGCAGGCCCTGGCACAGGGTGCCCAGGGAAGCTGTGGCTGCCCCTGGATCCCTGGGAGTGTCCAAGGCCAGGTTGGACGGGGCTTGGAGCCCCCTGGGCTGGTGGGAGGTGTCCCTGCCCATGGCAGGGGTGGCACTGGATGGGCTTTGAGGTCCCTTCCACTGAAGAAACTGAAAACCCCTGGAATGCTGAACGTCCCAACTTGCTCTGGGTACATTTTGATGCCAACGATTGCAAAAATCCCCAAACCAACCTCCCCATAATCTCTTTTCCTTCCAAGTCAACACAAGTCACAGCAGAAAGTGCTTTCAGAATGAAACTCCTTTTCCTCGAGTTTTTCTGTATTTCAGTGTTCTCCGAAGGGGAGCAAAAGACACTCAGCTGGTGATGTTCTCATAAGTCGCTCTGTAATTAGTGCAGCGATTCCTGCCCCGGGAGAATCAGTGGGAAAAGGCACATCCCAGGGAAAATTCCTGCCGGATAAAATACGGCCCCAATAACAGCCCTTCAGCGAATAAATAAGCAGCACAACTATTGTTTCCTCCCCGAGTCTGGCACGACTAATTAAGGCCATTTATCTGCCTAAATTGTTGGGTGCAAAGTGATTTTGCCTCGTACCTCGGCGCTGGGTTATTTTTAGGTTCCCTTGGCTTGGCTCTTATTGCAGTGCAAGGACAGGAACATTTGCAAGTATTTTCACTTGATCATTTAGTTTTTTAGGGGTTTTTTTTTTTAGGGCTTGTGGGTTTTCTTTTGTTCCAGTCCATGTGCATTCCCAATCTTTTTCTGATTGCTTCCAATAGGAAATATTTATAAGCTTAGCAGGAGCTTCGAGCAGCTTGAGGTGTTTGTCTTTTGACAGCCCAACAAATTGCTCACCACTTTGTGGGTGGATTGTCTGAACCCGAGCCCAGCCTTGCAGGAAGTGGAGCTCATTCCCATTCCCAGGGGATGTAGGGGATAAGAACCAGGGCATCCAGGATTTCTCCACGTGCTGATGTTTCCCATTGCAAGCCCAAGGAAATTCCCATGTTCCAGTAGGGCTGCTGACAGATCTAATTCTGAAATGGACCTGGGCAAAACACTGGCAAGAGAAACAGCCATAAAACCCAGCAAGTCGAAGTGCAGCGTTTTGACCATTTACCTGTTAGTGATTTACTGAGTTCTGAATTTAAATCAGTGAATTACCTGGGGTTGGTCTGTCCCAATGTGGTATTTATAGAAAGTATTTGCTTTAAAGGCACTGTGAGCTCTGACTTTGGTCTGTAAAGAATCCTGCAATGTTTGGGTTGGAAGGGATTTAAATCCCATCCCATCCCCTCCCACCTCTGCCATGGGCAGGGACACCTCCCACCAGCCCAGGGTGCTCCAAGCCCCGTCCAACCTGGCCTTGGACACTGCCAGGGATCCAGGGGCAGCCCCAGCTTCTCTGGGCACCCTGTGCCAGGGCCTGCCCACCCTCCCAGCCACCAATTCCTTCCCAATCTCCCAGCCAGTCCTGCCCTCTTTGAGCTTAAAACCATTCCCTGTGTCCTGGCCCTCCAGGCCCTTGGAAAGTGCATCTTTGAAACACAAAAAAGACCAAAATCCCACTTTTTCTCTCCTTGTAAATGCCAAAAGCAGCTGAGAAATGGAGAAAGCACAAGAATGTGTTTTTTCCTTTCTTTTCCATCCAGAGTTTTAATTAAATCTGATAAATACCAGTGTAAACAGAAAGAATTGCTGGAAACATGACTCAAATGGAGACCAAACAGCTGGAGCAGGAGAGAAAAGTGGAATAACCTCTTCTTTCCTAAGGAAGTTCTGTGAAAACGAGACATTGAGCCAGTTTGGTTTTGGCCTCATGTTCATGCCCTGCCCTGGGAGATGAAAATATGTCATATCTCTTGTCAGAATAGAGAGTTGAAAGGATTTTATTAACCCTTTCCCCTGCCTGTTCCTTATTCTGTATTTCCACATCTGTGTTTAAAAAAGGAGGGTCTGTTTTTTACACCAATTTGCACAGGATTTGGGATGTTGAGTGGACAATTTATGGACAATCCCTGGTGACTTGGAGCATCTTCTGTGTTTGAATGGAAGTAGCGTTTCTCCTTCATCCATAAACCCAGCTTGGGTTTAGTGTTTGGTGATTCACAGTTCTGGGGGTCAGATTAGGGAAAGGCTGAGCTGAACTCTTCTGAATTCTGGGATTCCTGGTCCTGGGGGCAGTTTTGGGACCCTCAGAGAGAGACCCTGAGGGGCTGGAGCATGTGCAGGGAAGGGAAGGGAGCTGGGAAGGGGCTGAGGGAGCTGGGGGGGCTGAGCCTGGAGAAAAGGAGGCTCAGGGGGGACCTTCTGGCTCTGCAAGTCCCTGCCAGGAGAGGGGAGCTGGGGGGGGTCGGGCTCTGCTCCCAGGGAACAGGGACAGGAGCAGAGGGAGGGCCAGGGGGGACAGCAGGAGGAATTCCTCCATGGAAAGGGTGGTCCAGCCCTGGCACAGCTGCCCAGGGCAGGGATGGAGTCCCCATGCCTGGATGTGGCACTTGAGGTCGTGGTTTGGTGGAGAACACGGTGGTGGGTTGATGGTTGAACTGGATGACTTCAGACATCATTTCCCACCTAAACGATTCCACGCTCTTATAAAGCAATTTAACCTCACTCTTTAACATCTCCCCGTCTTTTCACAGGCTCCTTCTCATGGTACAGAAATCTCTCAGTGTGTGAATCATTCCCATTTGCAAGAGCTTTGCCTTCCTCCCGCCGTGGGAAGAGGGATGAATGGCAAGAGGCTCATTGCTGCAGAGCCATTTGTGTTAAGCTCAGCTTTCCCCAGGAAGGCTGGGCTCTGCCTGAGCCTTTGTTAGGCTGAGTCATTCGAGCACAGCAAGTCCAAAATCCGGCTCTCAGCAGAGCTTGGCTTTCCTTGTGTTGAGGATGTGGGCTGGCTCTTGGCTCCCAGCACAAACTCTCCCTCCTGAGCTGTTTTCACAATGCCCAGATGAGTTTTCTCCAGCATTTCCTATTTTCCCCCCTCTTCCAGCACTTGTCCATCCCCCCTCATCATCATATTCGCTTCCCATTCCAGCCTCCCCTCAGAGCTGAGGGAACTCTCTTCAGTCCAGACCATCTGGATGTTTTCCTTTGGACTGAATTATTTGTTGCAGGATCACTTTTCACTTCTCACCCTGTTTTCAAGCTTTTATGTACAGATGTTCACAGACACAGGAGCATCACACACGACTTTCTTTCCTGTAGTAGCTGTGACTCAAAATAAGGAGCTGCTGTGGGAATTTGTCACCTTGGACTGTACATCCAACAGCCCTGCAGGTTGTGGGTTGGGGATAAAGCACTGAGGAGTTACAACCCACAAAGATATTTAGGTGTTGGACCAGCGTGGCAGGGAGAGCCCCGTGTCGTGTGCTGAGTTACAGGGTGGGTGGCACTTCTGGAATCCAGAGGCAGAAATTTCTGGAAGGTCAGAGAGTCAAGGGAATGGCCTGGAGTTCTGTCAGGGCAGGGTCGGGTGGGATCTCAGGGAAAGGTCCTTCCCCCAGAGGGTGGTGGGCACTGCCCAGGCTCCCCAGGGCAGTGGGCACGGCCCCAAGGCTGCCAGAGCTCCAGGAGGGTTTGGATGATGCTCTCAGTGACGGGGGGGGGGATTGTTGGGGTGTCTGTGCAGGGCCAGGGCTTGGACTGGATGGTCCTTGGGGGCCCCTCCCAGCTCAGGATATTCCAGGATTCTCTGATTTGAGGTTATTCTTCTCTACAATATCTCCCTCTTCAACAGTGCTCAACTTTATGGAAAAGGGTGAGTTTAAACTGCCAAAGGGCAGGGCTGGCTGGGAGATTGGGAAGGAATTGGTGGCTGGGAGGGTGGGCAGGCCCTGGCACAGGGTGCCCAGAGAAGCTGTGGCTGCCCCTGGATCCCTGGGAGTGTCCAAGGCCAGGTTGGAGCACCCTGGTCTGGTGGGAGATGTCCCTGCCATGGCAGGGGTGGGATGGGATGGGATTTCAATCCCTTCCAACCCAAACCATTCCAGGATTCTATGAATGTTTTACTTTCCCTTCACGTGCAGCTTCAAAGAGGTTTATAATTCCAAATGCACATGGACCAGATATTTCATTTGGTGTCTGTTCTGTACATAAACCAGCCCTTGTTTTACCTCTTCTTTTAAACACAGCAGCAAACACCCCAATAGCAAACAGGACCTTAATGAAAGGTACCTTTGGCAAAAGGCACACAGTGAGATGAGGAAGATCTGGGAGGGCAGCCCTGCCCAGCAGACCATGGATCAAACCGCAGCTCCCTGGAAATTGGGCACTTCCAGGTCTTGCTCTTGGATACCCACTGCTGACCTCGGGCCTTTGGATGTCCTCTCCTTGATTTTTGGGCGGCAGCTTTGATTCCTGAGTGCTTTGTTCCAGGTGTGTGGCCAAGGCTGTGGTGTCTGAACTGGGGCTGGGGAGTGTTTGGAGAGCCTTTAATGAAGGGGAAGGGAAGGGCAGAGCTAAACCCAGCAGAGCACAGGTCATTTGAGCTGGAGCAGCTGGCAGGTGACATCAGAAATGGTCACAGAGGAGATCTGGAGACCTCACTTCGTGTGATGTGGGTTTCTACATCAGTAACACCGTGTGGAAAAAAGTCCTCTGTTGTGGTTTGGGGCAGGCAGGGAATATTCTGAGCTGAGGAACTCTTTGCCTGCCAACCACCCTCGTGCTGGAGATTAAGTTTCAGAGCGTTGAGGGACAAAGTGCTGCCTTGTGAAATGTCACAGCCCATCCCCAGATCATTTTCCACGGCTCCTGCTCTCGCAGGGGAGGCTCTGAAGGCCAGTGACAGTGAGAAATAAGGACAGCAAAGCGCAGAGCACCCGAATCAGCAGAACCCCAAGGAGAAGCTGGAAGGTGAAGCGTCCAAATTGCTCCGATGTGCTGAGTTAGGTGGTTGGGAGCGGCATAATGAAGGACCAAGTGGACAAAAGGTCCTGCAGGGAGCACTGAAAGCATCGAAAAGCTGCTGCTGAGCTGAAGGCAGAGCTCAGCAAAGCTCCCCAAAGTGCCCTGGGAACGGGCTCCTTCCTCAGCATTCCCTGGGCAAAAGGGATGGGATGTGCCACAGGAGGGCAAATGGACCAAGAGTTCCTTCCTGGAATTAAAGGCACCCCTGGAAAATCAGGGATATCTTAAGCACAAGGGAGGCATTTGGTGGCAGGTCATACTGGACTGGCTGTGATCCCCCCTGACCTGAGAGGTTGGTAGGTACAAAATGTAGGGAAATGTCACACAAACAGCTCAGAAATCCACGCTGGCACTTCAGGAAGAGGGCACAAAGTTCTGCAGATGGACAAGGAGCCACTGAGTGTTGGCAGGGAGACATTTACAGCACATTAACAGTAAAAATCTGGGTTGGACACCCAGAAATACCATCAGGGTTCAAGATGAGGACCGTTCATGATCTCAGCCTTGAGGTTTAGTATCACTGAGGTTGGAAAAACTCTCCAAGATCACCGAGTCCAACCATCTCCCAGCACTGCCAAGCCCATGGCCCCAAGTGCCACATCCACGTGGCTTTTGAACACTTGCAGGGATGGTGATGCCACCACTGCCCTGGGCAGGCTGTTCCAAAGCCTGACCAATTTAGGGACCGAGGACCTACCAGAGATAACTGAAAACACCACAGGGCAATAGTTACCCAACAGTTGTTACAAGGGGAGGTGAACTCCTAAACATCTCCTCCATCTCCTCACAACATACTGGAGAAGGAAACAGAGCTGGCACGAGAAGGCTTTGGTATGGATGAAAAGAAGTGGTTTTAGATGGGCTATTTAGAAGGGCTATTGGTGGCTGGGAGGGTGGGCAGGCCCTGGCACAGGGTGCCCAGAGAAGCTGTGGCTGCCCCTGGATCCCTGGGAGTGTCCAAGGCCAGGTTGGACGGGGCTTGGAGCACCCTGGGCTGGTGGGAGGTGTCCCTGCCCATGGCAGGGGTGGCACTGGGTGGGCTTCCAGAAATCCAGGGGCAGCCACAGCTTCTCTGGGCACCCTGTGCCAGGGCCTGCCCACCCTCCCAGTAAATTATGGGTGTTATGATGGTGAAGAAAAGGTGAGAAAACAGTAGCAAATCATGCAGGACTCAGAGAGCTCTTAATGGACAAAAAAAGAGTTGTTAAATGATTTTTAATATAATTTAGGAGTAAATAATAATGGGAGTTGGAGGGATTAATGAAGCAACAGCAATATAGATTACTAGATATAAAAAAGGAGAAATACTTTGAAAATAGACCTAGAACAAAAAAAAACACAAGAAAAAGAAGAAAAATAACAAGAAGAAGAAAAATCCCTGCTAGATGCAGGCTCACTGTTAAACTGGAAAGCCAGAAATGCAAAGCAGGTAGTCCCTTCCACCCAAAAACCTTCTGTGGTTCTACAATCCCAACTCCCTTAAACTCCTTTGGGAATTTGAGCCAGAAATGCTCTGATTTTACGGGATACTTTTTATGGGATACGAAGGGATAAAACAGATGCTGATTTTGCTGCAGGGAGTGTGGGGTCCAAGCTTTGTAGGGTGCTGGGAGGGGGACAGAGCGTGCCACAAAGGGGAGAAGGGAGACTTTTCATCCTTAATTTTGTCCAGTGGGATAGAAATGCTGCAAAAACCCGTTTGGAGCTCCAAGGAGCAAGGCACAGGGTGGAGAGGAATCTCTGGCCCCAGCTCTGACAAACCCTCTGCTTGTGCCACAGCTTAAACATCGTCCCCCATGGCAAGTGTGACAGTGGCAGCTGGCAAATGCAGCCTAAAATTTACTCCCTGCAGGGAATCTCCCTGAAAATGTAGAATATTTCATATTGTGGATTAATCATGGCTGTGTTGCAGATTGATCAGGGGTTGGTTTGACTCTCAGACAGGAATCTTACCCTCTGTGGGGCTTTTAGCAATTCCAACGTGCTTTTATTTTATTTTTAGAGCCTTAGAGATGAAATAATTTGGCTGGAGTCAGTCCAGCCACCTTGTAAACTTAATGAATTTCTGAGCAGGGCTTTTTCTTTTTGGTTTAAGGCTTTGTGTTCAGAAAAAGCCGCTGAGCACCAAATTAATTGGGCAGGGTTACAAAATAAGCCACCTCAGACATTGGAGGAGTCGAGGAGAGGGTTGGTGTGGGAAAGGCTTGTTGTCTTTATCCCCCTGCGTGCCACAGTCCCCCAGCCAGGGATTGTGATGCTTCCTGCTGGGAATTAAAGGAGGGATTCAAAGCCAGGTCGGAATGAGACAGG
This sequence comes from Campylorhamphus procurvoides, assembly GCA_013396655.1. Taxonomy (NCBI): domain Eukaryota; kingdom Metazoa; phylum Chordata; class Aves; order Passeriformes; family Dendrocolaptidae; genus Campylorhamphus; species Campylorhamphus procurvoides. Next base: position 27,006 of record WBMV01005733.1, on the reverse strand, counting down.
AAAAACTGGGACTGAAGGTGGTGGGAGAGGTGAGTGGTTCCAGCAGAGCCCCAGGGGTTGCTGTGGGCACAGCTTTGGCACCTGAGCAAGGGGCACTGGTGGTCTCAGAGTTGGGGAATTGTTCAGGTGGGAAAAGAGCCCCAAGACCATCCAGTCCCACCATCACCCCGGCCCTGTGTTCACCACTAAGCCACGTCCTCAAATGCCACATCCACACTTTGTTTTGAACATTCCAGGGATGGGCACTCCACCACTTCCCTGGGCAGCTTTTGCCAGGGCTTCTCAACCCTTTCCAGGGAGGAATTTCCCCTAATATCCAACCTGAACCTCCCCTGGTGCCACTTGAGGCCTTTTCCTCTCACCCTGTCTCTTGTTCCTGGGGAGAAGAGACAGATTCCCACCTGTCTTCCCTCTCCCTGTGGGGACAGCGGGTGCTTCACCCCAAGACTCGCTCTGCATCACCCCTGCCACCTCTGCCTGTATGTGACACTGGGTCTGGAGCAGGGCTTGGACATTCCTCCCACTTCTCCTGAGCTTCAGATGGTTCATCCACCACCTTTGGATGTTGGGAACAAAACTCCCAGAGTGCCAAGTGGAGGGTGGGGATTTCTGAGCACAGAAACTGCTCAGATGGGAATGTCCTTGTTCACACAGGCTGAGTGGAGAAGCTGGAGATGTCCCTGGATCCCTGGAAGAACTGAAAGCCAGGCTGGACGGGGCTTGGAGCACCCTGGGCTGGTGGGAGGTGTCCCTGCCCATGGAACAAGATGAGATTTAAATCCTTTCCAACCCCAACCACTTTGGGATCCTGGGATTTTAGGAACAACCAGCACCGTGTCAGAGGCTCAGCCACCTGAACCACAGCGGATGGAGTGACATTCCCACGGTCATCCCCACATTCCTTGCTCCTCTCCCTGGACCTGAGTGGGAGCCAGACAGATAAATCACCTTTTACAGCATCTCATTGAGGAGCCTGATGAGCTGGAATGAGCCTGGATCCCAGAGCCCAAATTCCAGTGCTCAGGGAACCACCAGCCAACCTACAAACCACATCTGGAGAGCTTCTGCATCCAGATGTGGAAGTGCTCGCTCTTCTCCTTTGCTCTTCTCAGCCCTGGCCTGGACCATGCCCAAGACATGAGGAATAATTCCTTTACCACCTTCCCATCTGCCCCTGGAATGTTTTCCAGCAGTGCAAGGGCTCTGTTTGGGATCGTGCCAGGGAATAGTGGCCTGAAGGTCCATGTCCATCATGCTGTGAACAGAGAAACACCATCTGGAACAGCCCAGCTGGCCACAGGCACGTGCATCCCATGGGATGTGGGAGAGCTCCTCTCCACCAGGAAAGCATCTAATTCCTTCCCAACAGGATCCCACCTTTGAGAAAGCTCCTGCTTTCCCCTTCAAACAGCCCTAAATTCGAGCAGAATTTGGGCCAAAGTGTTTACGAGCCTCAATTTGCTTAAAAAAAATAATTAAAAAAACCCCAAAGTAGGATGTGTAGCATTTCATACTGTAATTTTCCATTAAATTTGCATAAGCAAAATGTTTGCCCTCAGGCTCTTCCCGAGGATTCTGTGCCTCATCCTCACACATAAATTCACAGGGTGTTTGAACTCTGCAGCAAATTCCACTTCCTTCTGTCAATCCCAATGTTCCCACTGCACACACCCGTTGGAAGGAGCTCCATTTCCATTAGGCTTTCAATTAAATTTTCTCCCCCCTCACCAAGGCTGGGCTGGATTAATTCATTCTCTCTGCTTTTCTTTCAGGNGAAAGGAAAGGAAAGGAAAGGAAAGGAAAGGAAAGGAAAGAAAAGAAAAGAAAAGAAAAGAAAAGAAAAGAAAAGAAAAGAAAAGAAAAGAAAAGAAAAGAAAAGAAAAGAAAAGAAAAGAAAAGAAAAGAAAAGAAAAGAAAAGAAAAGAAAGAAAAGAAAAGACCCCCATTATCTGATAGGGAATATTTCAGTTCCTTGGAAGCAAACAGGCTCTGAAAGCTCCATCCAGGTGGCAGGATCCAACCAGGACAGAGGGTTGGCCATTTTAATGGAAACCAGGTAATTTTGTGGCTCAAAACCCCGTAGGAATACTCCAAATCTGAGGGGTTTTTGGGCTGTCTAGGAGGGCTGATGGTTTAAAGAAAACAATCTGGGGGTTGGGAGCTGCTTTCCTTTTCCAGGCTTTCTTTCCCCCTTCTCCATACGGAGTGTTGTTGCTGTGGCACTTCAGAGGAATCTCCTGGTGTTCTCCTGGATCCATAAGGATGTAAGAACCGTGTTGTTAATTACTGGAGGAGTTATAATTGAAGCTGTTTTGCTGCTGGGGGTGTTGCACAATCTCCCATTCTCCTCTTCCTGGCAGGAAACTCCTTGGAGCTCCACTCCAGAGTCAGGGATGGCTTCAGGAATCCCTCTGGAAGTGTCTCACAGAATCCCAGATGGGTTTGGGTTGGAAAGGGTTTAAAACTCATCTTGTTCCACCCTTCCATGGGCAGGGACACCTTCCACCAGCCCAGGTTGCTCCAAGCCCTGTCCAACCTGGCCTTGGACACTTCCAGGGATGGGGAATTCCAGTGATCCATCTCCTGACATCTGGGACAGGGGGAAGAGATGCCCCAGCTCAGCCCAAGCTGATGCTGGTGATGGACAGGTAGGGAGTGGAGACCCTTCAACACCCCCAGTCCCTCTTTCCTCCTTGGAAATCCCAGCTGGTGCCTTCCCAGGTTGCCTTTAAGGTTTCTAATCCAGGATGTTGTCCCAAACGTGCCTCCCTTTCCCAAAGCAGGCCATGGAGCCCAAACCTTCTCCTTGGAGGGGCTTTTTTTGCCTTCACCAGCAGGTTTTTCTTTCAGGTCACCTTTCCCAAGCCCTCAGCGTTCCTGGTGAAGGGTGTGAGGAACCAGTTTGACTTCAAGGTTAAATCCAATCAATTTAGCACAAATTTGGAGCATTTTATGGGCGATGCAGAACCTTCTCCTGAACATCCACGCTCCTCCCTCCTCCTGAAGTCCTTTGAGCCTTACCTAGAAAGCAAATTGCAGGGAATTTGTGTCCACCCTGCTCTGCAGACACGATTTTAATGTGCTGACACGATGCAAAGAACAATAAATTGGTGTTTTCTCTTTTTTTTCAGGCTGTGGGGGTGGAAATCGTGGTTTTCCTTGGTGGAACTGTCCTCCTGATGGGAGTCTGCACCTTCCAAAGGAGTTATTTTGCTATGGAACGTCGGTGGAGAGTTTTCAGGGGGGAAAAAATAAATCTGTAGATGAAATAAGGAGCCCTTTAATTTATCCTTCACAGTTGTTTCATGTAAATGAAGAAATGGAAGTCTTTGTGAGCCATCAAAGCTGGGAAATAAATGCATGATTAGCTGCATGAAAGTGCTGAAAGCCATTAGCACTCATTTCAGAATAATAATGCACTTCAAGTCTATTTGTTGAAATATAAATACAATTATGTGGAAAGAAATTAATGCACAGTATGAAGTTTCTTGAAGATCTCATAACATTTTCTGCAGCACAAGACGAAATTAATGAAACCATGTTTGAGATGTTTTTTTTTTGTTTTTAGGAGGCAAACAATTAAGGGGGAAAGGGGAGAAAAAAAATTCAAAATAAGCGTTCTGCCCATGGCCAGCTCTGAGGATCAAAGCAGATAAACATTTGTAAATGGGGGCTGAGGGATGAAAGGCTTGTCCTGGCCTCCAGTGGAGCTTCCAGCAGGGAGAAGGGAATGTGGTTTGGGGGCACAGCTGGAAGGGAACGTGCTCCTGGCAAAGAGAAGCTCAGGTCATTAGAAGTCTGTCCAAGGAGATCAGACAACTGGTTCCTGCTGCTCTCAGTCTCCAAACATCATAAATTTGATTCACTACAGGAGAGGGATGAGGCTTCTGATTGTTCTAAAGCAGCAGTTTTGACCTTGTCTCTTCTCATCCTCCCTGACCTCCCCACAAAATCCTCCTCCTGGTGTCACTGGCACAGAGCTGGGCACAGCAAGGGGAGCTGGGGGTGCCAACAGAGGGTCGTGCTGGGCTTGCCTGGAGGTCCAGGAGTGGTGGTGTTTGGAGGAGAGTGAGACATGGGGCAAGTGCTGACTGCCCATGCCTGGAATCACAGAGACATGGAATGGGTTGGGTTGGGTGGGAAGGGACCTCAAAGCCCACCCAGTGCCACCCCTGCCATGGGCAGGGACACCTCCCACCAGCCCAGGGGGCTCCAAGCCCCGTCCAACCTGGCCTTGGACACTCCCAGGGATCCAGGGGCAGCCACAGCTTCTCTGGGCACCCTGTGCCAGGGTCTGCCCACCCAGAATTTTCTCCCAATCTCTAATCTGGTTTATTTTTAGAGATTATTTTGCTCTCAGTACTCAGGATTGTGGCAAATCCTGCTCCAGCTTGGGGGACATGTGCTCACTTTGTCCTGGATCTGTTGGATCCTGTTGGATCCTTCCTGTTGGGGAAGGAATTGGTGGCTGGAAGGGTGGGCAGGCCCTGGCACAGGGTGCCCAGAGAAGCTGTGGCTGCCCCTGGATCCCTGGGAGTGTCCAAGGCCAGGTTGGATGGGGCTTGGAGCACCCTGGGCTGGTGGGAGATGTCAGGGTTGGACCTGGATGAGCTTTAAAATCCCTTCCAGCCTAAACCATGTCAGGATTCCATGAATTGTACCTTTCAGCTGGCTGAGCCACCATCCAAACCCCAGAAAAAGTGGGAAAAGAATGGGATCTGCTGACACCTCTACTTGTGCCTCAGCTCCAGGAGCTCCCAACCCTCAGGAAGAAGCAGAGTGTTCCCATCTCTGGGGAAACAGCTGGTGGTGTGTCCATCAGCAGGATTCTCATGGACTTTGATGTCTCCATGGCCCTTCTGAGTTGCCACAGGGCACTTTGCCAGCTTGGCTGGGTGTCCTGAGGGAAAAGGAAAAGAAGGAAAGGTTAAAGAGTAAAATCACTGTAGATCTTTCCTTTCCTCCTGGTGGCAGCAGAAATCACCCAACATTTACAAACCCCCAGCAGCCCATCATTTATATTAACTTCCAAAAAGGAGCAGAGGGCAGGGCTGGTCCTGTAATGCTGCAATAATTTATACCTGAATTGCCAACCTGAAATGTGATAATGACATAAGTGGGACATTTCCCTTCAATTTGTGGAACGAAATACCCCAGCAATTTGAAATAGGAGTGTAAATTCCTACTTTTAAACGAAATAAATTAAATTTGGATTTTCTACGCTGCCTAAGAGGTTCATATATTCATGTTTTGCCTGGTTGCACTAGTTCCTAATCTGTCCTTGGACACAGGTTAAACTTCATCAGGGATCCCTAAAGCAGGAGTTTCCCCACCCAACTGTAGCCACCTAAAAGACAAGTGGATGAACCTTGGAAGCAAATATTGTGACTCTCCCAACAGGCAGAGGGAGGGAAAAGGATTCCCAGGGAATGAAAAACCCTCCAAAATCTGCAGGGAGTGTCTCACCTTCTGAAGGCACCACGGACAGGCCAGAGCAGCAAAGTTCTGCTCCAAAATCAGGAGACCAAGAGCTTGAGGTGGATGAGAGGAATCCCAATCCCTGCACACGTGAGAGCTTTGGTGCCTCCCCACCACCAACAGGGTTTGCAGGCATTGCCTTCAGAGAACTCATTTTACCCATTTTTTTGGATGTTGTGGACACAAAGAAATTCAGAGAATCACAGAATGGGTTGGGTTGAAGGGACCTTAAAGCCCATCTCGTTCCATCCCCTGCCATGGGCAGGGACACCTCCCACCAGCCCAGGCTGCTCCAAGCCCTGTGCAACCTTGGACACTTCCAGGGATCCAGGGGCAGCCACAGCTTCTCTGGGTCCTGCTATGAACCAAAAGTATAGAAGGTACCTCCAATATCTTCTTACTTCTGTCCTAAGGACATTTTTGGCACCAAAATGCTCCCACTGGCACCTTCTTCAGCAGACAACTTTTGACTGGATTATTTCAATTCCCAGCCTGTGTGTTCAAGGAATAAAAATCCTGCTCCCCACGTGGCTTTGTGGGCAGATTCCAGCTGCTGGAATACAGCTGGAGCAGGGAGTAGAGACTTGTCTACCATCATCTCAACTGCCTAGAAGAGTTTTATTTTATTATTTGATTTATTTTTTATTTAAACGAGCCATTTGCCTCTACGTTAACCCCGTGTTTGCCATTCCCATGCACGGCTCAGCTGCCCAAAATGACAGGGATTGGCACAGTGAGTGTTCCAGGAATAAAACTCCTGGAAAAAGTTCCCCTCGTGGCTTTGTGGGCAGATTCCAGCTGCTGGAATGCTGCTGGAATATTGTTGGAGCAGGGAGTGGGTCCTGCCCCAGGCAAAGCCTCCTGGAGAAGCAGCTGCTGCAGGGAGGATGCCACAAGGTGCAGCTCATCCCTACCCTGGTGACAATGCCAGGACAGCGACTTTTCCACCCCCAAAGGCAAAGTGGCTCCTGACACGAGGATTTGCTTCATCAGCCTGCCCTGCCAGGAGCCAAATTCCTTTGGAAGCCTTTTCATTCCGTTTTGTACCCGCAGCCTGAAGTTCTCCCTGGTTAATGGAGAGGGTTTGGATGCCCCTTGGCAGTTTGTTAATGGACTGTTAATGCCAATTCCATCAGAGCAGGAGCGGGGAGGACCAGGGAAAGCACATTCCCAAGGGATCCAGGCAAAGCAACAAGCTCCTGGTGGAGCTGAAGGGCAATAAATAATGGATGTAGAGAAAGCAGGTTGGGTTTTAATTGCTCGGGCTGTGATGGAAAGGGCTCGGGCTCAGGTTGTAAACGAGGTGGGATGACACAAGCGCTTCATCTCCTCACACCCAATGACCTGGCAACCCGTGCTGCAATGAGGGACACTAATGAAGATGTAAGGGGAGCGCTCCAGCTCCCAGGAAATCCCTGGAAATAATCCTGGGAAAGCTCCCAGGAACAGCAAAACCCAGCAAAGCGAGGAGGGAGTTTCTTGTGACTGGTTTCCTCTGATCACATCCATCCTGAGGCACAACCCTCTGAAGGACCAAAGTAGCCCCAGGATTTGGGTCCATCGAGGTGGCAGCTTGTCAGAATTTCCTCCTTAAAATACCAGGTTTCCCCCAGGATTTGTGAGCTGCTCCAGCCCAATGGATTCTCCAGGCTGGGAGGGAATTGTCACACTCCTTGACAGACACGTCAGTTCTCAGGATGGAGTGGAAACACTCCCACAGCTGAAGGGTGGCACTGGTTGCCCTCATGTTTGGCTCTTTAAACCATTCCTTCTGCATGGAAAAGACAGGAAAACATCTCAATTAGATACAACTTCAAACAAACAAGCAGAATCCCAGGCTTTGATTCTGATATCAAAGTCGGCCGAGCAATGAGGGTTTTACTAATGAGCAAATTGGGAAAATTGCCCTTGACTGGTCCATCCAAAGCTTCCTGTGCTCTGATCAGCTGCTCCTTCACAGAAGAGCAGGAAAGATGGGAAGTTTATCCAGCTGAAGTCTTGATCTTGGATCAGCTGGGGCTGCCTGTGAGAGTCAGAGCTGGGGGTTCAGAGCAGGAAAAATTGAAGGTTTAACCAGCTGAAATCACTTTGGATTTTGGTTCAGTCAGAGCTGCGGGTTCAGAGCAGGAGAAATGGGAGGTTTAACCAGCTGAAATCGTCTTGGTTTTGGCTCAGTCAGAGATGGGGGTTCAGAGCAGGAAAAATGGGAGGTTTAACCAGCTGAAATTGCCTTGGATTTTGGCTCAGTCAGAGCTGGGGGTTCAGAGCAGGAAAACTTGAAGGTTTAACCAGCTGAAGTCATCTTGGCTTTTGGTTCAGTCAGAGATGGGGTTCAGAGCAGGAGAAATGGGAGGTTTAACCAGCTGAAATCGTCTTGGCTTTTGGCTCAGTCAGAGCTGGGGGTTCAGAGCAGGAGAAATGGGAGGTTTAACCAGCTGAAATTGCCTTGGATTTTGGCTCAGTCAGAGCTGGGGGTTCAGAGCAGCAGGCAGAGCTCTCCTGGCTCCAGGGCTGGTGTTTCCTCCTGTGTGCTCTGCTTTGTCATTTCTCCCTGGCATTCTTCTCTTTTCCCCCCTCCTGGATGAATCATCTTTTCCATATGGCTTGTGAAGGGAAACAATTTCTACCTAAATTTGTCCTGTTCTTGCCCAAACTGCAGCTCCCCTTAATTACCATGGTTACCTGCCAGGGAGCACCAGTGAATGCAAACCAGCTGAGAACAGGGAAATGATCCTGGCTCATAAAAATATCTCTGCTCATTTCTTCTTCTCGAGCCTCATTTTCCCATTGATCCTTTTATTCTGTTAACCCTCATGGATTTTTGGGTATACCACTAGGAAATGTGGAAGGAATTCTTCCCTGGGAGGGTGGGCAGAGGTTGCCCAGAGAAACTGTGGGTGCTCCATCCCTGGAAGTGTCCAAAGCCAGGTTGGAGCAGCCTGGGCTAGTGGAAGGTGTCCCTGCCCATGGCAGGGGATGGGATTGGATCATCTTTAGGGTCCCTTCCAGCCCAAACCATTTTGGAATTCTATAATTCTATAATTTCCACCTGGTGATCTGGTGGATCTGATCCAGATGGGCCTTGGTTCAAGCCATTCCCTATCCCTGGGAGTGTCCAAGGCCAGGTTGGACGGGGCTTGGAGCAACCTGGGCTGGTGGAAGGTGTCCCTGCCCATGGCATGGGTGGCACTGGATGGGATGACCCTTAAGGTCCCTCCATCCCAAACCATTGTGGGATTCCATGATTCTACACCAGCTCCAAATTCTCCAGGGCCAGCCTGGCCAACAAACCAGAGATCCCGACCTCCCACAACAGAATTGATCCAGAAAAACATCAATCAGCCAAATTCCCTTCCCCAGAGAGCAGCACAGGCAGCAAGAGGTGACCGTGGACTTGTGATGAAGCAGCACAGCCTGAATCCAACCCCCCAAAATGAATTCACTGCTCCCTTTAAATATACAGAATTCAATCTTGGAGAGGATGAATATTTGAAAGCTAATTTAGGGATTTATAGGCTGCACATGAAAACCACACAGTGTCCCAGGTTTCTCCTTAAATGCCCCATATTCTGCTGAAGGGTTGTAGCTCAGCTGAGTGTTAAGCAGTTCTCAGCTTTGCTCCCAAAAACCCTGGGTTCAGACACCTAAAATTTCACAATTCTGGGTTTTAGCCATGGTTTTGTCTTGCTTCAACATCAGTGAGGGAAGAGCCATAAACAACCTGTAATAAAAGGAGAATTCCAACCATCCATTAATGTCAGAGCTTGTCTGAGAGCAGCTGAATTTAAAAATGCTGGGAATTCTGGCTGATGAGCAATAGCATTCCTTTGACAAATAACCCTCCCTCCAAGGATGCAGACCGAGCATTTTCAGGCAGATTTTTCCTTACATGAGGAAAGGTTTTTATAAAGGACAGATTTCCTGTGACTCAGTTCCTTATTTGTCATGATGAAAGGGAAAAAAAAGTGGCGGCGCTGTCGAATGGAGTCTGGATCTGATAACCCAAAGCCTTCCCGAGGCTGAGCCAGGATTAAGTGTAAAGCAAACCAGATTTCCTGGGCAGATAACAAGGAAATCTCCAGCTCGGATCAGGGAGCAGAGCTTATTAGCAACCCCAGGCCCTCGGAGAGGTCGTGGGCACCTGAACCTGTGGCAACCCTCACACAGTCACTCAGAGCCTCTTCTGAGAGCCAGGACTGAGTCTGGGCCCTTCTGAAGCCCCTGGGCCTTATTTTGTTCCTATTTCAAGTCATATTGAGACTCTACAGCAGGTGAACATCAGCCCAGGTGTGCCCAGGTGGGCAAGAGGAATAGCGTGGCCAGCAGGACGAGGGCTGAGGACACACCTTGAGTGCCGTGTCCAGTTTTGGACCTCTCAGCTCAGGAAAGATATCAAGGGGCTGGGGTGTGTCAGGGGTGGGGATTTCACCACTGCCTTGGGCAGCCCCTTCCAATGCCTGACCACCCTTTCCATGGAGACATTTTCCATAATATCCAATTGACACTTCTCCTGGTACAATTTAAGACCATTCCTCCTGGCTCCCCCCTCCTGGCAGGGACTTGCAGAGCCAGAAGGTGCCCCCTGAGCCTCCTTTTCTCCAGGCTGAGCTCCCCCAGCTTCCTCAGCCTCTTCCCCAGCTCTCTCATATCCATCTCCCCCACATCCCCATGGTTTGGACACTTCCAGGGATGGAGACTCCATCACCTCCAGGGATGGAGACTCCACCACCTCCCTGCTCAGCCTGTTCCAAACCTTGACCCCACTTTCAATGCAGATTTTTTTATCCTGATACCCAACCCGACCATCCCCTGGTGCAACCCAAGGCCGTGTCCTCTTGTCCCACCGTCCAGCACAACGTGTTTGTCCTGCTGAGCCTGCCCTTTGCCCCCATCTTTATCCCAGAGAAAGAGAAAGGGGTGATTTGTTGCAGCAGAACTTCTGGAGCAGCTCCAGCTCGAGGGCTCGCCGTGTAAATCAGAGGTGTTTCAGCTTCCATGCTTTTCCTGCAAACACAGAGCTGGCAATTCAATATTTGCCTTGTGGAACGTGAGCTCTTTCCCGTGGCATTATATCCCTCTCATCCAAGGGCTGAAGTTTCCCCTGCAAACGTTGGAGGTTTGTGGGGCAATTTGAGACGTTATTCATTTCATGCTCCTTGTTAGCACAGACATCCCTGCCCGCAAATGTGTTTGGTGGGTCAAGAACCGAAAGCAAACAGACAAAAAGAGGGACAAAGAGCCCAGGCAGTGCTGGGGGAAAACATGAATAGCTCTTCAGTGAGGAATATTCGCTTCCAGCAGGCTCGAAGCTCCACAAGGGCAAGGGGGAACATCCAGGAGGGAAAAGAGATGAATAATTTGCAATGCAGCTCATCCCTGGGAGCAGCTGGAGCATCCCCAGCTCCAAACTCACACCAGGGGTGGGCCAAACGAGCTCCAGGAGGGCTCCAAAGAGAAATTTCGGCCTCCCCTTTTCTGTGCTTTGGTTTGTTTTACAGAACAAATTGTTTTTAAAAGCTCTCCAAAAGCAGCACATCTCCAAGTCCCCGGCAAATGAATTGTGCAGCAGCAGATTTTGAAATTGGAGATGAAAATAAATTGGATTTCACGGGCCTGTGTAAAGATTGCAGATGTGAGTTATACCCCACTGCTTTGCTTTAGAGCTTGCAGGGAAGTGAATTACACTATTCTTTTTATAGTTTATTGCAAGGGGAGAGAGCTAACAAACGGGGTTTTGAGGTTTTTCAGGCTTTTTCCCCCTTTTTCTGCTGTGGAATATGGAGGGATTAAGATGTGTGATTTTTGGTGATGAAGGGCATAAATAAAAGCTGAGATTCAGCTGGCTCCTCTTTGCTTGAATGGTGGGTTTGGTGTAGCTCAGGATGCCCAACAAAGGAAGGCTTGGAGTCTCCAGATCCCACCTGGGACCTTGAAGACCATCTCATTCCATAGGCAGGGACACCTTCCACAAGCTCAGGTTGCTCCAGGTCCTTGTGTGTGTCATCACACCCTGGTGTCCTCATTTGTGCCATCACATCCTGGTGGCCTCGTGTGTGTCATCACACCCTGGTGTCCTCATGTGTGCCATCACACTCTGGTGGCTTCATGTGTGCCATCTTACCCTGGTGGCCTTGTGTGTATCATCACACCCTGATGTCCTCGTGTGTGCCATCACACCCTGGTGTCCTCATTTGTGCCATCACATCCTGGTGTCCTCCTGTGTGCCATCACATCCTGGTGGCCTTGTGTGTGTCATCACATCCTGGTGTCCTTATGTGTGCCATCACATCCTGGTGTCCTTGTTTGTGCCATCACACCCTGGTGTCCTCATGGGTGCCATCACACCCCAGTGGCCTCATTTGTGTCATCACACCCTGGTGTCCTCGTGTGTGTCATGACATCCTGATGGCATCATGTGTGCCATCACACCCTGGTGTCCTCCTGTGTACCATCACATCCTGGCGGCCTCCTGTGTGTCACCACAGCCTGGTGTCCTCCTGGGTGCCATCACACCCTGGTGTCCTCATTTATGTCATCACACACTGGTGTCCTCATGTGTGCCATCACATCCTGGTGTCCTCATTTATGTCATCACACCCTGGTGGCCTCATGTGTGCCATCACANCTGATGTCCTCATGTGTGCCATCACACCCTGGTGTCCTCATTTGTGCCATCACAGCCTGGTGTCCTTGTTTGTGTCATCACATCCTGGTGTCCTTGTGTGTGTCATCATGTCCTGGTGTCCTCATGTGTGCCATCACATCCTGGTGGCCTCATGTGTGCCATCACACCCTCATGTCCTCATGGGTGTCATCACATCCTGGTGTCCTCATTTGTGTCATCACACCCTGGTGTCCTCATGTGTGCCATCACACCCTGGTGGCCTCATGTGTGCCATCACACCCTGGTGTCCTTGTGTGTGCCATCACACCCTGGTGGCCTCATACGTGTCATCACATCCTGGTGTCCTCCTGGGTGCCATCACACCCTGCTGCCTGCAAACCAGGAGCTGAACACAAAAATGATGTTGCTCCCTGGACTTCAAACCAAGCACGGGACATTTGGCCTTCTAAGCTGGCCAATTTGCTTTCCTAAACCCCTGATGTTCAACAGAACATTAAGAACAGAAATTACCAGCCTTTCTAATTTTTATTTTCTTTCTTTTTAAGCCGAGACACAGTTTAATTTTATTGTCTTTTGTCTGGATGCTGGGCATAAAAAAGGGATGTATAATATTAATTTTCTTTCAGATATAACTTGGTAAGTACCTGTTCACCAAAAGAAAGCAGAACAGCCCATGTGCCACCTACAGAAGTTCTTTAAACTGCTTTTCTTTGAATTTATTTTCTTCAGTGCCATTGTTTCTGTTGGGAGCAAGGCTCATCTGCAGACCTTAAAAGCCTTAAAAACACGATGAATTAAAGGCACCAGAATGAGATTTAAGGATTTGTCCTTGATGTGGAACTGGAATGAGGAGGGAGATGTTCAATACTTTGGTATTTTTTTTTCCTCTGGCTTCTCTAAACTACGGTGGGAAAATTCAGAGATTTAAAAAGCCTCTATTATTGAAATATATCGGGGTAGGTTTTGAAATATATCTGGAGTATCAATAAATGATGTTATTTACAGGGTCTGTGTGCTTGAATACAACAAGACTTACCCTCTTGAGCAGAGCCAAATTTCCACAGGGTTTTGCTTGAGGGGAACTGCTGAGCACGGATTAAATTGTCCCTTCAAACTCCCCCATGGAAGTTTTTAACCCAAATTATTTTTCTTTCCCAAAGGATTTTATATCCTGTTTAATGGCCACTACTAACAAACTGGAAGTGTTTGCAATGTTAGTTATTCAAGCTACATGAAATCTGGGGGTCAGTAGACCCTTTTCCCTTTTCCCTTTTCCCTTTTCCCTTTTCCCTTTTCCCTTTTCCCTTTTCCCTTTTCT
>WBMV01005733.1:0-13465 GCA_013396655.1 Campylorhamphus procurvoides | reverse complement strand
TGAAATGGAGCTCTTGCTTTTTCGGTACTAATTAATACAAATAGAATAGGCAGAAATAATTACTTTTAGATAATTCCAAACTGATTCTTTAATTTAGACTTTGAGTGTTTAAACATTTAGATTGCTTAAGGCACGGTGTCAATGCAACCAATACACTCAGCTGGATTTGACTTATATTTTAAATATAAAGAGTAGTAACTTCTTGTATTAACTTGTATATATTTAAAATACACATTTCCTTGTAATTGAACAGGAGGATTTTCTGTGCCCACAAGCACAGCCTGCCAATATTAATATCCCTCCCTCCCTCTCTTTAATCCATTTCCCACTCTCCCCATATCCAAGCCCCATGCCCAGTTCCAATCCTGGGAGATCAGGGACTAATTGCCCCCAATTTCCACACTGAGTGTGCCATTTCCTAATAAAACCCCAAATCTTTTTGACTTTTGCTGTTCCTTTTTGTCCCTGAGCATTCCCTTCCCTCTTGGAATGGGAGTCCACGCTGGGCCATCTCCAAATTCACCCACAGACCAGGAAAATGGGATAACCCTGGGAACAAAAGGAGGCAAATTCCAGCTGAGTCTCTCCCTATGAATTTATTTTGAGCTGGGGAAGTTCACACCGAAAAAGGGGAGGCAAATTACACCCCAGGCTTTAATTAGAATATTCTTTCCACCCTAAATGCTATTCCTGTGAGAATTTGGGGCACTAATTGGTGTTGCTCTGCTCCTTCTTCTAAAAACTGCTCAGGAGGAGCTGCCACCAGAGGGAAATTACCCCTTCAAGGTGGCAGGGGGTGGGTGGTGGGGTGGGCAAGGCAAGAGCAGCTGGAGGAGGACGAGTCGTGAGAGGAGCTCTGGGAACTTGGGATGATGCTGAAAAGAGTTTTGGGTGGCTCCCAGGAGAACAGCTCGAGAAATTTTGGGGGTTTATTTCGAGAAGCAGCAGGAAAAAAGTCGGGTTTCAAAGTAAAAAAGAATATATAGAATAAGAAGTGTAATTATATATTTATAATGTATAATATCCTATATCTTATGTATTCTATTCATAATATAAAAGTATATACTATGCAACAATTTTATTATATTCTATTCATAACAGAAAATCTGCAGAATGGCTGTTCCCTTGTCAAGAAAGGAGGAAGTTTGGAAGGCTGAGAGAACTGGGAATGGTCACCTGGAGAAGAGAAGGTTCCAGGGACACCTGAGAGCCCCTTGCAGGGCCTAAAGGGGCTCCAGGAGAGCTGGAGAGGGACTGGGGACAAGGGATGGAGGGACAGGACACAGGGAATGGCTTCAAACTGGAAAAGGAGAGATTTAGGATGGATATTGGGAAGGAATTGGTGGCTGGGAGGGTGGGCAGGCCCTGGCACAGGGTGCCCAGAGAAGCTGTGGCTGCCCCTGGATCCCTGGCAGTGTCCAAGGGCAGGTTGGACGGGGCTTGGAGCACCCTGGGCTGGTGGGAGGTGTCCCTGCCCATGGCAGGGGTGGCACTGGGTGGGCTTTGAGGTCCCTTCCAACCCAAACCAGTCCATGATCCTGTGAAGGATAACTGGTACTTCCAACACATCCCACTTTTCCCTCCGGTTTCAATCCAAGGAACAACCAGTTGGTCTAATAAAAGTTGTTACTTTTTCCTACCATTGGGGCATCATTTCAAACTTCAGACCTTCCTAAATAAATCTGCTTCAAAGCATCCACCTTGGAATTTCTGCAGCCAACCCAGAACTTCTGGCACTGCTCCCGCCTGAGTTTCTGAGCCCAGATTTGTTCTGGGATTTGCTCAGCTTCCATTATTTGAGAATATTCAGGTTTTGGTGTCGCAGGTTTCCAAGAATAACCGAGTGACTCAGGGAATTTCATCCTTGTGGCTCTGATTTTTCCAGCATTGTGCCTGGGATTCCTTTGAACAGGATCACTGAGTCGCTGGATTTCTCCATCCCCACTCCAAACTTTGCCTTTCACCTTTTCCTACGAGTCCAACACACTGCTATATGTTAATTAAATGTCAGCAAACAAACAAATATATAATTACCTTCCAAATGAGGCAAAAGCCAGGCATTGAATGGGTGTAATTTGGTTTTTTTCCCCTGCAGCATAAAGAATGAATGTCCTTGTCAGCTATTTTCTGCAACTTGTCCAAGTCATATCTAAAGATATAATTACCAATTCTTCTGCTTATCCTTGGGAAGAAAGAAACTTTCAGAGCTCTCAGGATGAACATCCAGCCTCGCTGGGTGCAGTTTTTCAACTAATCAGGTGTGTTATTTTTTATAAAAACACACTAAATCACATAAAACCTTATTTTCCTGGCCTTTCAGTCATTCAACTGTTTCAACATAACCCACACCAAAAGCCTGGGAGGGGGAAAAAAAAACCACAATAAAAATTTCTGTATTTTTTCCTTCAGGAAAAAAATGCCTTAAAAGTTCCAGACCTGAATATTGTGGGGAGAAACACCCACTTGTTTCATTTTTCCAGGTGTTATTGCCCCTCCTTTGGCTGAAAGGGGCCATTTGGAGGAAACATTTCTCCTTTAATTATTGCTGGAAGTTTCAATTAAAAGTGAAAGCTCGTTTTTGATCTAAAACTGAAAACGGATTGTGACAAAAAAGGGTCCCAATTTCCTTCCTTTTCTGAGCCAAATTAAAGAGTATATTTTTCTGCTTTCAGGATTTTTAAATATGTCAAATATTAGCCGACTTGACTGAAATT
Organism: Campylorhamphus procurvoides; assembly: GCA_013396655.1. Taxonomy (NCBI): domain Eukaryota; kingdom Metazoa; phylum Chordata; class Aves; order Passeriformes; family Dendrocolaptidae; genus Campylorhamphus; species Campylorhamphus procurvoides. The sequence continues at coordinate 10,751 of WBMV01005733.1, read as the reverse complement.
CTGAGGCTAAAATTAAGAATTTCAGGTGTTAGACAGACATCAAAATGCACTTTTTTTTAAATTTAAACTAATATTGCTTTCAGCAAAGGAAATAACCAACATATTAATCCTCCACTCAGTTCTGAATGATCATTTCCCTGGCAAGACCAGCTGAGATAAAGCCTGACCTAAAAATGAAGGTACCAACAGTGCAACTTTAAAACCTTAGTGCAGCCTTGAATTTTTGGATGCAGCTGTGATGACTTGGAAATGTGGAGTTGAAAGGGCAATTTCNAGCCTGACCTAAAAATGAAGGTACCAACAGTGCAACTTTGAATTTTTGGATGCAGGTGAGATGACTTGGAAACGTGGAGTTGAAAGGGCAATTTAAAAGTAAATACATTTCTAATTAGACTGGTTTTACCCCCTCACCTCCACACACAGAACCCACTTCAAGGCTGGCAAAGGAGAGCAGAGGAGCCCCCAAATGACACCAAAAAAGTTGGGAACTGGGAATTTCTGGGGAAAGCAACTCTCTGGCTGCACTTTGCTGGGTTATTGTCACTAAAATGATCTTTTGCCAGGAATTTTTGCTGGAATATGAAACTGTGCTGTCATTAATTATGCTGTGTCTCTCAGCTCCCCACGAGCTGGCTTCTCTGCCCCTTGGGATGTCAATCCTAAAGACAGCAGAGCTCAGAGCGGGGTTTGTCCTTCCCCAAATTTTCTCTGTTCCCAGCCAGAAACTGCCATATGGAAATGACCTGGATCACTGATGGAATCATGGAATCGTTTAGATAGGGAAAGCCTTCCAAAATCATCCAGTCCCACCATCCCCAGCCCTGCCAAGGCCACCACTGACCCGTGTCCCCAAGTGCCACATCCACAGGGCTTTGAAACCCCTCCAGGGTTGGGCATCCACCACCTCCGTGGGCAGCTGTGCCAGGGCTGGACAGCCCTTTCCAGGAAGAATTTTTCCCAATATCCAATTTAAACTTCTCCTGATGCAACTTGGAGTTGTTCCCTCTGCTCCTGTCCCTGTTCCCTGGGAGCAGAGCCCGACCTCCCCTGGATCCATCAGGGACTTGCAGAGCCAGAAGGTCCCCCCTGAGCCTCCTTTTCTCCAGGCTGAGCCCCCCCAGCTCCCTCAGCCCCTCCTGCTGCTCCAGCCCCTTTCCAGCTCCCTTCCCTTCCCTCAGGGTCTCCTTTGAGGGTCCCAGAAGTGCCCCCAGCACTGGAGGTGCCCAGCAGGTCCAGCACAGGGACAGTCCCTGCCCTGGGGCTGTGGCCATGTGTGGCTGGTCCAAGCCAGGATGGTCTCAACATTCTTGGCCACCTGAGCTGGCTCAGGTCACTTCTTTGAGTCCTTCCCTACCCTTGTAATGATTTTTTTTTAAGTTTCCTCAGCTTGTCCTTCAAGACATCCTGCCAGGTTTGTTTGTTCTCCACTGCCTTTCATCTCTCACCATCTCTGAGCTGGGCTGCCCAAAACTGAAGGTCACGAGGACAAACAAGTCCATTTTCCAAGTCATCCCTCAGCCATCCCCTCAGGTATCCCTCGCTGGCCACCTTGTCTCCCTTGTGCCAGTCCAAGACACCTGCCACAGCATTTCTGAATGAGAAACCATCCAGATTCCATTTGAATGATTTATCTTTCCTTTCAGTGCCTGCAAAGGGCACCCAGTTCCTGAAAAAGCCACGACTAGACACTGTGTCCCAACCATCTGAGGTACAATCTGAGCTCTGGAGCTCCTGGGCTTGGTGTGGGCACCTCAGGGGTGGCTTTTTCCCAGATGTTTCTGAGCAGCACATCCATTTATCTGCTCCCCACGCTGAGGCTGAGCCAGATGCAGGTGGAGTTTTAGCTGGAGTTTATTTAAGGAGAAGTGGGAGGAAAGAAATTAATGGTTGGGTCACTCTTGAGCTGTTCTTTGGTTTGGGTTTTGGCTCCGTGCCGGTGTCTTCTCTCTCTGATGATTGCTGAATTATTTTATTAATGGAAATGTGGGCAGATGGACTCAGAAATGTGGCTCTTCACTGACTCAAATGAGGAGCTGAAGTCATTCAGTATTTTAGAGCTGCCTTAAAGCTTTATTCTGCTCTCTTTCACCCACCATAAAGCAGCTCCCTATCCCAGTGTCCCACCTGCCCATTTCACCCATGAGGACACTGCCCAGCGGTGCCACCTCCCACCCTCCAACACTCCTTGAATGTCCCACGGCTCAAACACCACCATAGAAATGTGTTTCTCCTGCCCACAGTCACTGCTGGTGGCCCACATGCAATTCCCATGGATTTTCCCAAAGCTGGTGCTGGGAGATGAGGGCTTGGCATCATGGATGAACCATCTGGGCTTGCACACTTTGGGGGTGGTGCCAAGGCTGGAGTCTCTGCCTTCTCTGGATCTGGTGGGAGCTTGGCCATGGAATTCTGTTCCAGCAGAACCACCCATTGCTCCCCACTTGTCACATTTGGGGTGACTCCCTGGTGGTGTCTCCTGGGGCTGATGGCACTCATGGGTATTTTGAGTGAAGAACTGGTGGCTGTGGTGGGAATTAGGGCTCTCTCTGAAGTGCTGTGTGATGCCAGGGGGGCACCTCCACTGAAAAGTCCTGCTCACCTTCTGGTTGGTGTTAAACCTGGTCTTTGCTGAGCTTTCACCCTGCCCCTGCCCCTGGAGGTTGGCACGACTTCCATGGAAAGGATCATCTCCCTCCCTGGTTCTTGGACATTAATATTCCTGGTTTGGGGTTTTCCCCTGGATTTCTCAAACCCAAGGCATGCACATGAAGCCCTGATTCCTTCTGTGCCCACCTCTGACATCTGTAAAACTCTCAGGGCTCATTTCCTGAGTGATAAATATCCCCAGCAGGGGATGAGCTGTCGAGCCAAGGGGTCTGACAACAGCGAGCAATAAAGTGCAACAGAGGGGTCTTGGAGCCTAAATGTTGTAAAATGAGCAAATGAAAAGATCCTTTCTCCCTCTCCCTGTTCCTCAAGGTGATACAGGTTGCCAGAGTGCTCCTTAAAGAGTCCCAAAGGGTGATTCCACCCGTGGGTGGAACTTTTCCAAGGCAAACACAGAGGAGGTGAAATGTGTCCCAGGGAAATGATGGAGTTGTTCAATGTTTTAAAGGCTGTGCAGGGAAAGAGTCAAAGCCTCAGGGGTCAGAACCTGAGCTGGCTTAAGCTGAGCTGTGCTCCTTTCTGACTGCTCATGTGGCTTTGCTTCATGGGATATATATGTATATGTATATGTATATGTATATGTATATTTCAAGGCATGGTAAATTGTGCACATTAAAATAAAATGCAGTGTTAATGATAATGTCAATAATAACAATGAGAAAAGGAAGAAGAAGAGGAGGAGGAAGAAGAAGAAGAAGGAGAAGGAGGAGGAGGAGAAGAACAGAAGAAGGAGAAGAAAAGAAGAGGAAGAAAAAGAAGAAGGAAAAGAAAAGAAGAAGGAGAAGACAAGAAGAAGAAGAAAAAAAAGAAGGAAAAGAAAATAAGAAGAGGAAAAGAAGAAGAAGAAGAAGAAGGAAAGAAGAAGAATAATGCTGGTTCCATTCTTGACTCCCCTCCCCACCAAAAAAAATAAAAGAAAGTTATCAATAAACATGATTTTTCCTCCAGATCTCTTAGAAAATGACCCTTGGATTTCTCAGTTCTGCTGCCAGTGGATGGATTTGTAGCTCCAAGCTGGTGACCTGATGGATCTGGTCCAGGTGGGCTGATACCTCTGAAAACCTTTTGGCTCAGTCAATGTCCCTGGATCTCTGGGAGTGTCCCAGGCCAGCCTGGACAGGACTTGGAGCACCCTGGGCTGGTGGGAGGTGTCCCTGCCTGTGGCACTGGATGGTCTTTAAGGTCCCCCCCAACCCAACCATTCTGTGTTGGGCCACAGAAGGTCTCATTGCAATATAGGACATTATTGGCTCTGAAGACTTTTCTGCAGAGACCCAGGTCCCTCTCTGAGGTTTTGGAGCCGTTCCTTTCTTTCCCACACCCTCAGCCCCCAGCTCAGCTCCTCTTTTCCAGCTCTCCTGAGCTTTCCTTGCTCTTCCTGCCTGTCTCTCCTGCCGAGTTCAACCCCATTATTTTTGTCCCCTCTGCTCTGCCTTTCTGTGTCACCTCTGCCCCCTGCTCTGTGTATTTCTCAGGTATTTCCCCCTGATCTCGGCAGGTGACGCCTCTCCTGGTGACTTCAATGTGCCTTCCTCCTGCAGAGCCCCTTCTCATGCTCCAGCCACAACTACAGCTCTTTGCAAAGCCCCCATTCATGCAAAGGACAAACTGGTGTTTCAGCTGACCCATTTTTTATGAATAAATATTAAACCCGGAATATTAAAATCTATTCCAACTCTCTGCTTGCAGCAGTCAGAGAAAACATCTGATACGGTGGTATCTCTTAATGCTGCATAATTGCAATCCTCTTCCATTAAAAGCCATTGATTAAACGTCTCATTAAAAGCAGCCCAAATATATATGGGGTTTAAATACAGTGGAGAGCTGGGATTTTGATGAACTCATTAACACAAATCTTATTTGTGAACAGTTACAATGGCTTTGCTGATCAAAGCCAGGTTTACTCTTTTGCTTTGCTCTCCAGTCTCCCGTGGGGGAAAAAAAGATCAAAATTATCTTCCCCTTTGTATATTTTTTCATATTCCAGGTTTTTTTTGGATGATACCTGATTTGCTTTTAGTACCCCACGTTCTCTTTTGACATCAGAGGCCACGTTTTCTGCGCTTCACAGATGTTCCAGTTGCTCACCCATGGCTGAAGTCAATTGGATCCCGTGGCTAAAGCGAGGGAGGACAATTGGAAAATGCTCTCCAGGGTTAAACTGCAGCACTTGAGCTCTCACAGTGCAACAGTTATCCCTGGGCCACAGCATGAAGGGTTGTTATCCCTATTCCAAACATGAAGGGTTGTTATCCCTGGGTCACAACATGAAGGGTTGTTATCCTGTCCCTGTGCCACAACATGAAGGGTTGTTATCCCTGTGCCACACACAACACAAAGGGTTGTTATCCCTGTTCCAAACATGAAAGGTTGTTATCCCTGTTCCACACACAAAGGGTTGTTATCCCTGTTCCACACACAAGGGGTGTTATCCCTATTCCAAACATGAAGGGTTGTTATCCCTGTTCCACACACAAAAGGTTGTTATCCCTGTTCCACACAAAAAGGGTTGTTATCCCTGTTCCACACACAAGGGGTGTTATCCCTATTCCAAACATGAAGGGTTGTTATCCCTGTTCCACACACAAAAGGTTGTTATCCCTGTTCCACACACAAAGGGTTGTTATCCCTGTTCCACACACAAGGGGTGTTATCCCTATTCCAAACATGAAGGGTTGTTATCCCTGTTCCACACACAAAAGGTTGTTATCCCTGTTCCACACACAAAGGGTTGTTATCCCTGTTCCACACACAAGGGGTGTTATCCCTATTCCAAACATGAAGGGTTGTTATCCCTGTTCCACACACAAAAGGTTGTTATCCCTGTTCCACACACAAAGGGTTGTTATCCCTGTTCCACACACAAGGGGTGTTATCCCTATTCCAAACATGAAGGGTTGTTATCCCTGTTCCACACACAAAAGGTTGTTATCCCTGTTCCACACACAAAGGGTTGTTATCCCTGTTCCACACACAAGGGGTGTTATCCCTATTCCAAACATGAAGGNACACAAAGGGTTGTTATCCCTGTTCCAAACACACGGGTTGTTATCCCTGTTCCACACAAAAATGGTTGTTATCCCCATTCCAAACACAAGGGTTGTTATCCCTGTTCCACACACAAAGGGTTGTTATCCCTGTTCCAAACACACGGGTTGTTATCCCTGTTCCACACAAAAATGGTTGTTATCCCCATTCCAAACACAAGGGTTGTTATCCCTGTTCCACACACAAAGGGTTGTTATCCCTGTTCCAAACACACGGGTTGTTATCCCTGTTCCACACAAAAATGGTTGTTATCCCCATTCCAAACACAAGGGTTGTTATCCCTGTTCCACACACAAAGGGTTGTTATCCCTGTTCCAAACACACGGGTTGTTATCCCTGTTCCACACAAAAATGGTTGTTATCCCCATTCCAAACACAAGGGTTGTTATCCCTGTTCCACACACAAAGGGTTGTTATCCCTGTTCCAAACACACGGGTTGTTATCCCTGTTCCACACAAAAATGGTTGTTATCCCCATTCCAAACACAAGGGTTGTTATCCCTGTTCCACACACAAAGGGTTGTTATCCCTGTTCCAAACACACGGGTTGTTATCCCTGTTCCACACAAAAATGGTTGTTATCCCCATTCCAAACACAAGGGTTGTTATCCCTGTTCCACACACAAAGGGTTGTTATCCCTGTTCTTCCTCCTGTCCAGGGGCACCTTCCTGGCCATCAGTTCCTGCCCGTCCCTCTGGTGCCATTGCTGGGCCCCCCGAGCAGAGCCTGGTCCATGCTCTGCCCCCTCCCTGCAGCCACTGATGGACATGGGAGGTCCCCTCTCAGGGTCTCCTCTGGAGCCTGAATTCAGCCTGTCCTTAGAGGAGAGATGCTCCAGTCTCTTAACCACCTTCAGAGCCCTCCTGAGCCACCTCCAGGATCTCTGTGTCTCTCTTGAACTGAGCCCAGAACTGGACACAGCACTGGACATGTTTTTAGAGTCCATTGAACTGCACAGCAAGAGCAGGAGGGGGTCCCTTTCTGAAACCTTCTCCCAACACCCACCGAGGCCTCCCAGAGAAGAAACCACAGCCCTCAAACAGGTTGTGTCTCACTTTTCCTAAAATGAGAGAGGCAGAACCAACCCAGGACTAAGCTGGGACAGGAACCAGATAACTGAGCCCACGAGCTGGGAACAGAACCCTTGTGAGGCAAGGAAGGTAATGAGATTATCATGTCAACCTTCCAGGGAGACCCCACGGTGTCCAAAAATATCCGAGAGTTTGATGCTCGTTTTCTGTACATTTTCCAGCCCATTTCCTAAGACAAAATCAACTCATGCTCCAAGAAACACAGTAGTTCAAATTTCATCCCGTGTTATGGTCAAATTCAGGTTGGGGATTCCATGGGGAAGCCAAAGGGTGATGCTCTTCCATACCTGAGAGGAAACACATCCATGGAAACAAAGAATCCCAGAATGGCTTTGGGTGGGAAGGGATTTAAAGCCCATCCAGTGCCACCCGTGCCATGGGCAGGGCCACCTCCCACCAGCCCAGGGTGCTCCAAGCCCCGTCCAACCTGGCCTTGGACACTCCCAGGGATGAGACAAGGATGACATCCATAACTCTGGAATATCTGATGTGAAATTCAATGACTTTTCCTGCATTTCTCACCGTGTCGCTTGGAATTGCCCAGTTCAAAACCTCCTTCAGTGCTAAGGGTGGGATCTCTCCCAGCACTGAATTTCTCTCTGGATGACCTGGGCGTTATTGGAATTTAGAAATGGCTAAAACAGCACAGGATTTTATTGCAAAGCCCACGATATCAAAGGTGCAGGGAGACCTTCTTGTGTCCTTTCAATATTTAAAGGGAGACTAGAAGAAAGATGGAAACCACTTTTTTACTGGAGTTAGGATAAGGGGTGATGGAATTAAACAAAAAGGAGGATTCAGAGCAGATATAGAGGGATTTAGAGGAGATATAAGGAAGAAAATTTTCCCAATGAGGGTGGGCAGGCCCTGGCACAGGTTGGGCAGACAAGCTGTGGTTGCCCCTGGATCCCTGGGAGTGCCCAAGGCCAGGTTGGATGTTACCAGACATCCCATGCCCATCCTGCTCCAAGAGCCTCAATACCTGTTGCAGAAACCACGTGCAAATATTCCTGGAAACGGCAGAGTTTTATTAAAATCTGTGTCACAGAACTGAGGCTGGAATGCAGATTTCCTGCCTCCCAAAGTGCTGCTCTGCCTGTAATGCTTCAATTCCTCAGAGCAGCCCCAGAACGGAGCGAGGTGGAGCATCCCCAGCCAGGCTCTGACCCCAGGGACTGGCAGCTGCTTTCCTTGGATCCAGACACGTGGCAAAGAATTGCTTTTTGGTCTATCAGCTGCATTGCTCTGCACTGGAAATGCAGGGCAGGAGGGCTGGAAATGCCTCCAAAGCTGCTCCTCTGAGCACCCACCAGGCTGAAACAAAGCCTTGTCCCCTCCACGCACTCCTGTCGGTGTTTACACAGCGTTTGGTGAGGAGAAAAGCACTTTGTAGCTGCTGACAGCGAGAAGAAAAGGAAGGAAAACATTGCCTTGGTCTGGTTCAGGAGGTTACAAATCCCCCAAACGCCCGATTAATTACTTTAGAGCCTTTCATAATGTGGCTTAATCCTGTTCACCTCTCGTCCTACAGCTGTTTGTTATTATTAAACAAGAAAATTACAAAAAGCTCTTTGTCCCTTCCATAATTGCCTACTCGGGGAAATAAAAAAATGCCCAGCCAAAAAGATTTCAGGCTTCTCACTCTCGGCTGCAGATGGTGGTGGGAGATGTGGCTGCGCATCAGGACAGGAACAGATCAATAGGTGATTAAGATGCTGCGTTAATTGCAGAGCTGTTGTCTCCATTTCTCTGCAGTCTGATGGTTTCTCACACGGGAAGGTAAAGCCTGAGCTGGAGGGGGGTGGCTCTGACGTGCACAATGACACGGTGGTTGCAGAGAGGATAATTAGAACAGCACTTAATGAGTCTGGAGAGCTCCGAGGGCCTGGATTGCAGATTTTGCAACCTGGGCACTCGTGGGGAAGGAGTTTTACCACAATTGCCTGTTTTCAGGTGGTTCCATCCAGCTGGATTGGAAAGGGATGCAAGAAATGGGACAAAACTCTTGGCTGGCTGCCTTGGGATGAGCTTTGAACTGGGATGAGCTTTGAACTGGGATGAGCCCTCACTGGGATGAACCCTCAGCGGGATGGGCTTTGAACTAAGATGAGCCCCCACTAGGATGAGCTTTGAACTGGGATGAGCCCTCACTGGGATGAACCCTCAGCGGGATGGGCTTTGAACTAAGATGAGCCCCCACTGGGATGAGCTTTGAACTGGGATGAGCCCTCAGTGGGATGAGCCCTCAGCGGGATGGGCTTTGAACAGGGATGAGCCCTCAGTAGGATGAGCCCTCAGTGGGATGAGTCCTCAGTGGGGTGAGCTTTGAACTGGGATGAGGACCCAATGGGATGGGATTTGCAGTGGGATGAGCCCTCACTGGGACAGACACTTTTCTTGTATCTCTGTTCTGGGAAAGATGCAGAGAACTCAAGAACCAGGAAAACGAGGTTTAAAGTGAGAGAGGGTGGGGTTAGATGGGAGATTGGGAAGGAATTGGTGGCTGGGAGGGTGGGCAGGCCCTGGCACAGGGTGCCCAGAGAAGCTGGGGCTGCCCCTGGATCCCTGGGAGTGTCCAAGGCCAGGTTGGACGGGGCTTGGAGCACCCTGGGCTGGTGGGAGGTGTGTCTGCCCATGTGGCAGGGGTGGCACTGGGTGGGTTTGAGGTCCCAACCATTCCAAATCATTCCATGATTCCACAACTCTGAGGACATGCTGAGATCAACCCTCTTCAGGCTTGAAGCCTTTATTATGTAATTCGTTCCAAATCCAAACAATAAATACGCCATGGAAAAGCACAGTAATAAAACGAGTTAATTTAATTCTCTATCAGCTTCTCAATAGAAAATTGATTCAAATGAGAGATGTTATATGGCCCAAGTTGTGGGATTTGGCACAAGACAAGAGCAACTTATTTATAAAAAAAAATTAATAGAATGGAGGTCAGGTCTAATTTGATCAGCAGCTATTATTTTAAATGAAGTGGAGGATTAGAATGTATCCCATTTAGTGGAGAATAAATGGATTTCAATTTATTTATTGGATCTGACCATTAGAATGAAGACAGCTGCTTTGACTGCATGGGAGACAAATGCTTTTAGCTCTTCTCTGGCTGAGAAACTGTGTCATGTCGTGTAATTTTGTTGGCAAACAGAGCATTTCTGAGCCCTTCTGCTCGAAAACATCATCCATGGACCTTCTCCCACCACTAACAAAACCACCTCTAGCGGTTTTGCTCCTCTGCACAGAGCAAAGAGGAAAGGGTTGGAAAGGAAAACATGTTTGGGGGAAATAAAACCACCAGGAAATTACTTTTCTCTTAACCAGAGTTGATGCCTGGAGGCTCAGCTGGGTATTTCCTGCTGCATCCCAAAAATGACAGTTCTTTTCTTCCAGCACGGAGTTCTGGGGAAGGAGAAGGGGGGTGTGTTCATTTGTGGAAAAACATGGAGGGAAATGCAATCCAAAAATCCCTGTAATTCACATACAGGGATGTGGAATCTTGCCCTTGCCTCAAACATCTTTTGGGGGAGTGGATTTTATTCCCTGGCAGGTCAGCACAGCTCTGTCAGGATTGTCCCCTGTGCTGGGGACAGTTCTGGGACCCTCAAAGAGAGACCCTGAGGGGCTGGAGCATGTGCAGGGAAGGGAAGGGAGCTGGGAAGGGGCTGGAGCAGCAGGAGGGGCTGAGGGAGCTGGGGGGGCTCAGCCTGGNTCAGGGGGGACCTTCTGGCTCTGCAAGTCCCTGATGGATCCAGGGGAGGGTCGGGCTCTGCTCCCAGGGAACAGGGACAGGAGCAGAGGGGACAACCCCAAGTTGCACCAGGAGAAGTTTAAATTGGATATTGGGAAAAATTCTTCACGGAAAGGGCTGTCCAGCCCTGGCACAGCTGCCCAGGGCAGGGGTGAATCCCCTTTCCTGAGGGATTTCAAAGCCCTGTGGA
>WBMV01005732.1:1768-14163 GCA_013396655.1 Campylorhamphus procurvoides | reverse complement strand
GGTTGGTGCAAGAACGCAACCTTCTTTCACCCCATTGGTAACTGGAAAGGGCTCAGAGAGTGCATCGCCATATCTGACTTGGCCACACTGATCCTCGTGTAGCAGGATGACCATTTCGAGGAATTTGGGAGGGCATCCTAATCGTTCCAAGATCTGCCACAAGCCTTTTCTGCTCACAGTGTCAAAAGCTTTGGTGAGGTCAACAAAAGTTACATAGAGTCCTTTGTTCTGTTTCCTACACTTCTCTTGCAGTTGTCTAAGAACAAATACCATGTCTGCAGTACTCCTGTTGACTCTGAACCCACATTGGCTTTCAGGTAGAAGCTCTTCTGCAATAGCGGGTACTAATCTGTTCAAAAGAATTCTTGCAAGGATTTTATCTGCAATGGAGATCAAAGTGCTACCTCAGTAATTTGAGCAGTCTGATTTTTCTTCTTGCACAGGGTGATGGTGACTGCATCACAGAAATCTGATGGCAGTTCCCCTTGTTCCCAGCACTGCACAATGAGCTTGTGAAACTTAGCATGGGGTGCTTGACCTCCATGCTTCCAAACTTCAGGTGGGATTCCATCAACCCCAGCTGCCTTGCCAGTTTTTACTTGCTGCATGGCCTTAAGTGTCGCTTCCATAGTAGGGGCTAGATCCAATTAATTTTTCACCTGCTGTTGTGTAATGTGTTGAATTGCTGAGTCTTGGACTACATGGTTGGCACTGAAGAGAGTCTGAAAATATTCAGACCACCGATTCAGGATGGAGATTTTATCTGTGAGAAGCATTTGACCATCTGTATATGGCCAAATGTATATGGCATTTGGCCATATACTACCAACGTAGTGCTGTTAATTATGACAATGTAGACATTTGAATAGAGCAAAATGGCCTTATGCCAGTAGTTTCTGTAAGCTTCTGTGATTAGGTTATGAACAATGAAGGCTGAAGAGGTCAAGGTGAAGAAGTGGAGTTGAAGACCGGAAACGACTGCCTAATCCTGATGCCAAAAGAAGATTCTGGAAGGGTCCGCCCAGACTCTGCCTAGCTATTAATATACATAATCAGATATTGTGATCTCATTAGTATGCAAAATTGTATGTTGTAATCACTTAGTGAAATGTATAAATTGGCTCCTTTTGCACTATTGATTGGAAGCTAGTTTGTCCAGCGTGAGCTAAAAGAACAAACTCTCTTAGCAGTTTCTTTAATACCGAGATTTTTTTCAGCATCACAATGATTGAGTTGGTACCCAGATTTTGGAGCTAACCTCCCGAAGAGGGATTGGTGTGCTCTTCTTTAAGAAAGAAAACACATAGTCCTGGGACTTGTACTGCAAAGAGTTTTGTGCCTAGGGAATGAAAAGGGCAGCAACAGTTTTTCTATCTGGCACCTTTGATGTGGGAGCAACGTCCCAACATACTCATTCTGTCAGGTGGTCTTCTGAAATGTTTGGCTGCACATTTATTTTGGGCCACATAAGCAGCTATCCCCAGTCTGGGGGTGTGGATCACACACTCCCTTGGGGAATTAATGACCAGTAACAGTGTTCTGGCACGTCCATATGGGATCAATCCTTGGATGTTTTCTATCATGTGACATGCGGAAAAAGACCCCACATCTGGATATGTTTATTCAGCATGCTGGGTGCATAGGGAATTAGTCCACCAAAGACATGCACACTTGTCTGTGCTCACAGGCTTGCTTAAATACAGTCACTACCTGCATCTTCATTATTTCCTTATACATATGCATTATTTTCCTGGAAAAGGCAAGCTTATTCTAATGAGTTCTGAGAAGTAATTTTCATTTTCTCCTCCCTCCGCTCCTCCCATCTGAGTTTGCGCATTGGTTTCCAGGTTTTCTGGGCAGGGATCTTCAGGGGTCTTGAGGATGAAGATCATGGGTCTTCTTCACTGTGTCCTTTTCAACTTGTCTCAAAAATTAACTTGAAGCAGTTTTGTTGGCAATTCAAACCAGTCTAATTGGAAAACTTCTATAATTTTCTTATTCTTTTGACGTATTTCCTGATTTATCTTAGTTTCATATGGTGTCCATTTTATTTTGGAAGCCTCAAGGCCAGGTACTGATAGCACTTTCTGTTTCTCATAACATATTCTCTGGTTTTCTATCTTTGTAGCCATTTATGGCCTCAACTATGCAGTCTGTCTTTGTGACTTCAGCAAAAGTCCTTACAATTATTTCAATTAACCCTTTCAGTGTTAGTTCCGTATTAATACCTTACATCACATGGAGGTGGAGACCACTTTCTTTTGATGATTATGATGCCAAATTAGCACGGAAAGACAGCTCAAATATAGAATTTTATCTTTAAGCAGCAAAGGTATTTATTGCATACAATGTTGGAGAGCTCCTGATTTGCATTGGACAAAGTAGCTCTAAAGTTCCAGTGGAAAGTTATGGAGTTTATACAGTTTTTCATGGGGGAGTACAACACTTCTACATACATATTCATCAGGTCTAGACATCTAATTATAATATTCATGCTAGGTGGGTTTTGGGTGGAGCCTGGGGCGGAGTCATCTTTTGGGGAGATTTTTGGTGGTCATTCCTGTTTCTTCAGCCTCAGAGGGTTGTTTTCTCTCCTCTTCCTCAGTTGAACTTTTGACCTTTCTTTGTTTCACTATCTGCATGTTGAAGCTTGGAAAGAAAACATCCTGACTCATGACCTTCTTACCTCTCTGGATGCCCACTATTTATCTCTATATATGCTAACTCTCCTGGAAGAGAATGGGAGGACTACCTCTGGTGTGAGTGGTCAGCATCTTCCTTAGTTAATCTTTAGGAACCTGGTTTTCTTCTCTGTTATACTTTAACATAAACATCACATTCCTCAGGGCAAGGTGCTGAGTCTCCTTCTAAGTTAACTTTTTAAATCCTTGCTCTATTTCAGTATTTGTGTCAAAAATCCCTAGGGGAGGGAAAGGATACAAAAAAGGATTAAAGATATGAACTTATTGTGGTGGGATGAAGGCACGGACTCCTGCTTGTGATTGACAGAAATAGCTTTAATGTTAATGATCCAGGGTTTATACACCATTGGCCTTCAGCTGGGAGTGGTTAAGCAAACCAGGCAGAATACATCTGCAGCCACACATTCACACATACACATTCGAGGCAGCCACCACATCACACACACAGACCTCTGGAGTTTCAAGTTACCTATTCACACCCCACGCATTGCGAATTGCACACTGAGAGCTTAGTTCCATCCCTGGCCAGTAAATCAAGGTTTTAGATAAAATAATACAAGGTCATCTTGACATTTTCCAGGCCGCCTTGTTTTTCTTTTTTCTTGTTCTCATGCTGGCCTGCTACATCTTATTATCATAGAAAACAAGAAATTAATAACCAATAGCAGATAGTATACTAACTAATGAAAGGGAATGATGTATTTTAGAACCCACAAACATTAATTTTGTTGTTTGTTAAAAATGTCAAAGGTGAAAAACTGATGTATTGGTGTCTGTGTAGGGGCCAGAATTTTTATTGTCCACATACACATGCAGAACTGTAAATAAAGTAATTAATTGCTTTTTTAACAGTAAGAAGACAATGATAGAGGGTTCTATCTATCTTGATGATTTTGGAGGTATTTGGAAACATGATGATAAACTGAGACCAGCATAAAGAGAGTGGTGTCAGAGCCTCCCAGGGCTGTGCTGAAGGAATTGGGAGGAATTCATCCAAGGCCATCATCATAAGCGCTGTAGCACCTCTGTGCTGACAATTCCTGGCAAGACTGAGTGCAGAGGCCTTTGGGTCAAGAAGTGCCATTTTACAACAGTAGAGTTGTAGAGATAAATGCTGCCTTTTTTGTGTTTTCTGCGTTAAACTTTCTCTGCTATGCTTTGGGGAGCTGCTTGGCTCTTGAACTAGTGATGGTAAAGAATGCTTTTGGAATGGCATATGGACCAATTGTTCTCAGAGTGACAGAGCTTGTACATTCTCAGAAGCAGAATGAGGAGAAGAGGACTCTGCAAACACTTACAGACACTGAGGAAATTCTGATCTGTTTTAATTTTACCTGAAAGATAAATCAGTGCTTGTTCTCCAGCACAGAGGTGTGGCTTCCTCAAGAGAAAGAGTCGTAAGGAATGTTTCCAGTGTATGGAAACATCAGGCACCTTGCCAAAATATTCCTTGTGTGTTTGGCAGATGTGGGATCAGTCCAGGAGGAAACAGTAGCTGGGGAGCTGCAGACAATTCAAGTATCTTCCTCTGGGGGATTGCACAATGCTCTTCTGCCTCCCTGCTGCTCAGAACTCCTCTCTGTGGGCAGTCCTGCCTGTGTCTGAGCTGCTCTTCAGCCGCATTGGAAGTGCAGTCCAGTCAGGGAGTGGATACTTCGGCTAGATGCAGTTCTTGCTCATTACAGCTGCAGATCATTTCCCTTGCTAATGTATGTTCCAGACACCCATCTGGTTCCAACTCCTGCTTGCTACAGGTCTGGCTAATTGAAACCCCATCTTGGCACTGAAGCTGCAGTTGATTTCAGCTCTTTCTCACATGCTCCAGCTATATGCAACAGTCCGGGCTTTTGACAAAGGCTGTAAATCAATCACTATCATAACTTGAGTATTAAGTGACACTGTATGCTGTATAATTATTAATTAGTTTGCATGATTACTTACTTAACAATTTTAAGCAGGGTACAAAGAAGAGTTGAACTTCAAGAGAATGTGTGGGATTTGAGAAGCACCTTTCCCTGCACAGACCACCTGAGATGCCGAGTTCAGCCTGATGGGTACCAGGCACACCAATTTCAGGGTGCAGCATGACCAGATGCCTACCTTCAGGGTGGGTCTATGGAGTGTGCCCACTACCTGCTTTCCACCACTTCCTCCAACAGCCTCCCTCCCTGCTGCACAAACAGTCAAACTGGCTTCTGCAATTGACCCCCAAATCATCTCACTTAGACCCTGTTTCTGAGCCCAAACAGCCTGCTGCTGAGCCTGAGTGCCCAAAAATGCAGCACTTCATCTCTGTTCCTAAGTACAAAAGTGAACAACTTGGTCTCCCATTCCAGGTTCAGAAAACACATGGCTCAAACTGTTTCTAAGCCCCAAAATCAGCCACATGAGCCTTCTTTCAAGCTCCTGGAACAGAAGACCTGGTCTCTGTTTTCTGCCCCCAAAACCAGCTTTCCAGCTCCTTTATAGTCCCCGCATGCAATGCCAAGCTTTCCAGTCCCTTTACAGTCCCTCCTTGCCAAAAGGTGCAGGGAGTGTGGTCAGCCCATAGCACTGCACCCCGGGGTCCCCCACATAATTTGGGGAGTTCCTGGCCCTGAGCCGCTGCAGATCAGCAGGAGAACAGGCAGAGTGGGTGTCACTGCACTGCTGCTGTTTCCACCTGCTGTTTTCTGCCCACTGCCACGTCCCCTCCTGCCCTGCATGGGGGATGCATGCACAGTATCTGAGGACAGGGGAAGCCCTGAGGAGCTACAGGGCTGGGTTGCCCTAGGTATAGGACTGTGCCACATGGAGGCATGTGACTGGGAGCTGAGGAGGGGGCAGTAAGCATAGGGAGCTGCAGGAAGATGCAATTGGTTTCTGAATTTTCCCACTGGACAATTCTCCCTCTGGTGCCAAGTCATCTCCCTGAGGGATGTCAAGCTTCTTCCCCAGTCCTTGGGGCTAACCTTGGATCTGTCTAGCACCATGTTTCATGAGTCCTGAGAGAGTCCAGTTTCAAGTCACACACACAGGGATCCCTTGGTAGGCAGCCTAAAACACTTAGTGTTCAAACTGCTTTCCTCAAGAGCCACAGGCCCCTATGACTTGTGTTCACTTCTCCTATCACCACTTCATTTTGCAGGTCTCAGGCACGGGACCCCTTGCCTTACAGAGAAGACTAAATTGGACAGAAAACGTGGCTAATGGGACAATAGGAAACTTTATTTCCACAACTAAATCAACTTTAGCATTTGCCTGCAGAGGCAGGCAGAGGAGGAACAGGGGCAGGACAGAGGAGGTCTTTGACCCTGAGGCTGCCTTTGGATCAGCAGGCACCATTGCAGCAGGACATGGTTGTGGTTCACTGCAGCCTGCACTGGATTCTGTTCATGCTGCTGCTCGAGTCTTTTTTCCCATTAGGTCCTGTAGAATCTCATGCACTCGAGTTAAGAATTGCACCAGTATCTGGTATGGATGTGGAGCAGGTGTAAAACAGCCTGATTGAGTTGGTGTTGGCCTTGATTGCTGAAAGGGGGTTGAGGCGAAGGTTGACTGTGGCACTGGAGTAGCTGTTACACTTGGGCATGGGTGTGGAGTGGGTGTGAACCAATTTGACTGTGTTGGTATTGACCTTGGCTGCTGAAAAGGGGTAGAGGTGAATGCTGGCTGTGGTGCTGGAGTAGCTGCTACAGCTGTGCGTGGATGTGGAGTGGGTGTAAAGCAGCCTGATTGTACTGATATTTGTGTTGGCTGCTGAAAAGGTGTTGAGGTGAACTCTGACTCTGGTGCTGGAGTGGATGTTACACCTGGGCACAGGCCCATCTGGATCAGGATCCAGTCATAGAAGTGCTGAGTGGAAGTATAGACTCCAGGCCGTTTTGCTCTGATACAGCCTTTTCCCCAGCTGGTCACTCCAACAAGCCAGAAGTAGTTGGCACTGTTATCTTTGCACACTAGAGGACCTCCACTGTCACCCTGCAGCAGACAAGAAAGGATTAAGGTGCTGTTGTGTGGCTGCTGTCAGCACTAGGGGCTTGCTTCTCTCTCACGGTCCCTGCCATATTGCTGGCACAGAAGGGCTCTGCTCAGATGCTGGAGTCTCCAGAACCTCAGCTGGGAACTAGTTGGGGTTTTGTAAAGTGGGGCCCTCTCATATCTGCTCAGCAGTCCTGGATGCACGAAAGGTGGATGATTCAGCATCTGGACCGCTGGGCTGCCAAGAGCACTGCATGGGCATTCTGGGCAGAGTGCCAGGCGTCAGGGACATGGGCACTGGGTAAGGACCTCTAGATATGGGAAAGGGGAAGGAAGCCCCACCAGTGGTGGGAACCCAGAGGTGAGAAAGTAACTTGCCAAGCAGAGCACATGCTGGGCTGTGTTTGGGCAGTGGTGAGGGGGCTGTATGTGCTGCTGGGGGCTGGCTGACTCATAGTATGTTCCTACCTGACATGTGTCAATGCCGCCCTGTGGGTAGCCAGCACACAGGTTGTGGGTGTGTATGGTCCCAGCATACCATCGGCTGCTGTTAACGAGCTGGATATCAAGGAGACGGACCTTGGCCTCCTGCAGGACATCACTTGATCCCTGAGCTGTGAGCACAGAAAGAAATATGCACTCAGCAGCTCATTGCCAGTTCTCCTCTGTCTGGGGGTGAAGCCCTTCCCTAAGGCTTGTCTTTGCCTCTGGAGCATCCATCAGAGTGCTGAGTCCTTTCTGTCTGGCTGTGGGTGGCAGGCCAGGCCCATGTCTCCAGAGGCATATGTCCTGCAGCTTGACTCTGGCTTCGGCCTCTTGCTGTTGGGAAGCCCAACTTGTCTCCCCAGTCTGCTCAGCTTGCCCTCAGGGCACAAGTCCTTTTTCAGAACTCACCTTTTGCACTGGTGGAACCCCAACCAGCAATGTAGCACGTTTTCAGCTCAGACACTATAAGCGAGGGATTGGGCACACAGGCAGGCTGGATGTAGTTACTGCACTCCACGGCCTGGTCCAGTTCCACCAAGGCAATATCATTCTGCTGTGAAGCAGCAGCGTAATGTGGGTGAATCAGGACCCGCTTGATATGACGCAGCTGGGCCTCAGGGCCCAGCCGAGTCAACTGGGTGGCCCCAGTCAGCACACGCCATGTGGTGATGTTCCTGGAAGGCAGAGAGGGGTGAGAGGAAATCAATGCACCTGAGGGTGTGACTGCCTTAGCATGCCTTAAGCTCCAGGAACATCAAACTGGAGGCTGATAGGCAGCAGTAGCATGAGCTCAGCCTTCTCCTGAGCAGTTTCTAAGCTGGGCTCTGTAGAGCCCAAGCACTGGGCATACTGCAAGGTAACAATATGGGAGTAGTATATGGTGCTGTGGACTGGGCAACTGGTTGTGTTGTGGGGATATTCCCACTTCCTGCTCCTCCTTACCTGGCCTGGATGAAGCAGTGGGCTGCTGTGAGGACCCACTGTGGGCTGATGAGGGCCCCTCCACATGTATGACCGGTGCCTATTTTCCTGGGATCCTGGATGCTGACAATCCAGGGCCAGGACCCTGGCTGAGCACTTGTGCCACCCACAATGCGTGGCATGCTGTAGTCAGAAGCCATGGGCCGGAGCCCGCATGTGTCTCTGTAAGCAGAAAGTCATTACTGCTGTGCCTGATTGCTGCTGCTCAGGCTGTGTCTCTCTGCCCCAGCATGTGGGTGCTGCAAAGGAACTGAGGCTCCCACACAAGGTTTGGGAAGCTGTGCTGCGGCAATGTGGGACAAACAGGTCCCCTTCAGGAAACTAACTAAGGGCTGCCCGAGTTCCCTCCCAGAGCCTGGGGCCACTTACCCACAGGTGTCCCAGGTGCCATGTGCAGGCCTGTATATGGCCAATAGGATGAAGAGGTACAGCAAATTCATCACTGCCAGCAGCATATGTCATCTGAAAGAAACAAAAGCTTGTCTCCTCTAGTGCAGCCGCTAACCCAAGTGCCCACAGCACTCGTGTTGCCTGCGGCACCCACAGCCCCAGGGCTGATGTCACAAACCTACATTCCAGGTTCTGGGCACGGTTCCCGCAGGGGATGGGGGAGGGGCAACGTAGCCTTCTAGAACCAAAGAATGGTTGGGGTTGGAAGGGATCTTAAAGTTCACCTAAGGCAAATGGGGTTGTATGCCCAGGACCTGCAAAATGGATCCACTGTGGGCAGACAATTCAGGCACAAAGGGAAAGAGTCACTCCAAAGGGAATACTTAGTCAGAGGGGAGGGTGCTCAGACCAACCATAGTGACAAAGTAACTACTAGGATGCTTTTCTCTGCCACCTCTCTAGCAGTCATATCTGCTAGTTGATATCCAACATTAGTTGCCGTGTTTCTAAATTGATGAGCTTCACAATGCATGAGAGCCACTCTGAATGGCAACTGAATGCGTTCCAGTAATTGTTTAATGACATCTCCATACTTGACAGGAGATTCTTGTGCTGAAAGGAGCCCTCTTTCACAGATAGCTCCATCGGAGGGTATTACTCCAGATGCTTAGTTAGAATCAGCCCCTATGCTGATCTTCTTATCTGCAGAAAATTCTAGGGCTCTGCAGAGTGATGAATTCAGCCTTCTGTGCAAAGGTGTGACCAGGTAATGGGTCAGTTTTGATTACCTTTGTTTAGGTCACTACTGCACACCCAGATTTCCTCTCTCCTCTGCACACAAAACTGTTCCCATCTCTGAATAGCTTCCAGCCTGTATCTTCTACTGGAGCGTCCCTTAAATCTTCTCTGTAGGAGTAAACCTGCTCGATATTTAGAAGATAGTCCTGTTGCAAGGCCTCTTGGCATTCTGGCACAGATTCCAGGAACAAACCTAGGTTCAAGGCGGTAATTGTTTTCAGTTCCAAATCATCCTGTTTTGTTGTAAGACAGAGATAACCATGTGTGGAACATAATTATTTTCTGACCCATGGTAATTTTCCAAGCTTCTTGTATAAAAAAGACAGTTACTGCTACAGCTCAAAGGCGTGTGGGCTATACCATACTTACACTGTCCAGTTGTTTGGAAAAACATCCCAGAGCCCTTCTTCATGCCTCCAGCGCTCAAGCCAGCACACCTAATGTAAGGTGTGAGTGTTCATGCACAAACAGTATGGAAGGTTTTGTCAGGTCAGGTAATCCCAATGCAGGGCTGATGCTAGAGCTGTCTTTAAGATTCTGAGAAAAGGTCTCAAAAGGATGGTTGGCTACTCTAAATAATAGATTTTTTTCCATAAACTTAAACTTGTTCTTATAGTGTTAAGGATCTTAATTGGTATTGCTAAGGTACTAGATAATTTCAATAGGAAAAGTTTAAAGTAGTCCTAAAGAAGATTAAATTACATGTTTTAAGGTATTACATAGTCTGATAAATGCAGTAAGTTTTGAAAGATGTTTTATTAAGAGTTTAATAACTTAATGATTATGGCATTTTAGTGTCTTCAGTTTTGCTAGATGCTCAACGACTTAAGTGACAGTAATCTTAAAAGAGTAATTGAGATCACTCCCGAGGGTGACAACTGTTGGAAATGATAAAACTTTTTAAATTTTTTTACTGGTCATAATTAAGTTTTTGATTAGTTGTTTTAATTAATCATAGGTGGTGAGCTGGGCCTTACATCACTTTTAGCTAGCATAAGTTGTCATAAGCTCCTTTTGTGAGAACATAGTTTGGGAAAAGTACTAAAACTCTAAATTTTCTTAAAATTGACCTTGTCACTGGCAGAGAAAGATGTCTTGTTGAAGGTGAAGATCTGGAACACAAGATTTAGGGACTACAAGGACCTTTTGCCAGCAGAAAAAAGAAGAAACCAGCAGAAAAAGAAGAAAACTAACAAAGGCTCAGTGTGTCAGAAAATCCCTAGGGGAGGAAAAAGATACAGAAAACACTAAAGATATGAACTTATTGTCATAGAAAGTGAGAAATTAATAAGCAATAGCAGATACAATACTAATTAATGAAAGGGAATTATGTAATTTAGAACCAATGAACACTAATTTCTTTGTTTGCCGAATCTGAATAAATAGGTCAAAAAGTGACGTATTGCTGTCAGTATGGAAGCAGGGTTTTTGTCAGCCACACACATACCCAGCACTGTAAATAATACCTTCCTTTCTAACACTAAAAAGCCAGTTTGTTAGAGGCTTCTACTTCTCCTGACAATTTCAAAGGTATTTTGCAACAGGCTGTCCTCTGGACACCTAGTGAAACCTCTGCTCAGCAGGCAGGCAGGTGTTTCTTGTACTCCAAGGAGGCAAGACTATCTGGTCTGAGGCCAGACACTGTCCTAGGGAGAGCTCAGCCCTGCACTTGTTCACTGGAGCTCTTCCACAGCTCACAGGCACCCCCAGGGTGGCAGCAGAGTCCCTCTGCTCCCTGTAGTGGGACCTGGCCTGGGCACAAAAGATTGAGGCCAGGGATGGGCCAGGGAACCCTGGGTGAGGGGCTATGTGGATTCTGTCACTACTCTGAAGGGGACCTTTCATGAGGGCAGCATGCACCATGGTGACACCCGTGCTGAGCACAGGGCTAGTATGCATCTGGACCTCTGGCCTAGCCAGGGAGTCCTGGTGCCCCACAGATAGTCATCAGGATTCCTTTTGGAGTGGGCTGGGGGAGTGGGTGGGGAGAGCTCTCAATCCCGCAGTTCCTCACCTGTCTGGCAGGGTGGCTTGGTAGGTGTTGGAGTTCCCTCAACTGCTCCAGACCCAAAGCGTTGAGATTTCCTTCTCTCCTTCCCCTCTTCCCTTCCCAGCCCAAGGTCTCCCGTTTTGCTCACCTGGCATTGGGAATAGCAGGAGCCATGCCTGGGACTCTGTGTGGGGCACGTCCAGTGGTACCTGCTGCCTTTCAGGTGATTGGGCAGAGCAATTCCTTTGTGTGAGTTTGACATTCCCCTCCAAAACTGCTAAAGGAGTTCCAGGCTGTTTTGAGAAATGGGAGCTTGTTTTAAACACTTAAATGGCACCCTCATTGGAGGGGCTGGGAGAGGTTCAGCAGCATGATGTGAGCCTGACCTGTGCAGACAGGCCCTGAGCAGGAGATGAAATCTGTTGCAGAGGAGTGACATTTGCCATAACAACCAACGGGAAAATCTTCCTCTCCCTTCAAGTCAGAGGTAGCAGTGGATAAGAGTGTTATACAAATTCCAGCTCCGTAAACCTCTTCCTGCAACTCCCAGACTCTTCCCTGTTAATCCAAGCACCAGAGGCCATCCCTGGGGCCCATCCTACCTGAGCAGGATGCAGGTTTCCAGCATCCCCCTTTTCTTTTCCTGCTCTCATAGAGCAGCTGGGGCCCCTTGGTATCCAGCAGCTTCTGGGGACACTCCTGCTACGAGGGCAGTGGGATTTCCAGCATGTCCATCCTGGAATCCGGGGCAGAATCCGCACGGTAGCCACGCTGAGGGATCACTGGCACGGCTGGGAGCCGGAGCAGGCAGCAGAGCTGGGAACAGGGAATGGCCAGGGAAAAAGGGGTATGAAAAGGAGGGAAAAGGGGAGTCTGGGGAGAGGGGAAAAACGAGATAGTGGAGGACTAAGGGGAAAAAGGAAGGAGGGATGGGGGAAGGTGGGAAAAATCTCTTTTATTAAATTTAGAAAAACAGCAAAATGTCTGTGAAACAAAAGAAATATAACAAACAGGAAAATTACAACACGTGTTGGGTGCCCAGGTCACACCAGATCCCCAGGGGCACAACTTTTGATTCAAAACCCCCA
>WBMV01005731.1:21434-37887 GCA_013396655.1 Campylorhamphus procurvoides | reverse complement strand
CCCGGTGTGCGGGGGAAGAAGAGCCCGGTGTGCGGGGGGGGACAGAAAGAGACCCCGGTGTACGGGAGAAGAGTTCGGCGTGCGGGGGGGACAGAAGAGGAGCCCGGTGTGGGAGGAGAGAGTTCGGTGTGCGGGGGAAGATCCCAGTGTGCGGGGCTGTTGGCGGTGCCCATTTCGCCGTGCCCCGAGCCCGGTGCTCTGTGCCGGGTCCTCGGAGCCCAGTGCCCGCTACACTGTGCCCAGTACCCGGTTCCCGNTTGAAGTCCCTTCCAACCCAAACCAGGTTGTTGTTCCATGGTTCTGTAAAATTCCATGGCCCTGCAGCTCTGGGGTGAGGGGGCATTGCCCCACTGAGGGTGGAGGGGACACGGTCCTGCCCCTGGAAGGCACCAGAGCACCCGGCCAGCCCAGGG
Source organism: Campylorhamphus procurvoides (assembly GCA_013396655.1). Taxonomy (NCBI): domain Eukaryota; kingdom Metazoa; phylum Chordata; class Aves; order Passeriformes; family Dendrocolaptidae; genus Campylorhamphus; species Campylorhamphus procurvoides. The sequence goes on along the minus strand of WBMV01005731.1, from coordinate 37,474 downwards.
GTGAGAGTGGCTGGAGAACCAGGGGGTCTGGTCAGTGTGGAAACCTTCATTTAACTCCATTAATACATAAAATAAGCCAATTGTCCCTCTGTATTCAGCATGGTGAAAATGAACCTTGAATACTGGTTTGTTTTGGGCCTCTCATGGTAAGACAGATATTGGGGGGCTGGAGTGTGTCCAGGGAAGGGGCTGAGAGAGCTGGGGGGGCTCAGCCTGGAGAAAAGGAGGCTCACGGGGGACCTTCTCTCTCTCTCTCCAACTCCCTGAGCAGGAGAGGTTGGGCCTGGACATCAGGAGGAATTTCTTCACAGAAAGGGTTGTCAGACACCAGAAGAGGGACCAGCCTTCCCCACCAGGAAAATGGCCTTTATGCAGAGGCAGTTTGAGGTCAGTGATGACACCGGGTCATTGGGTAGCAGAGCTTAAGTGTGGCAATACTTCCAATACCCTTGCACAATGAAAACCCAGAAGATTCATGACAAATGTATTTCCTTGTGCTTGACAGCTTACCACAGAGTCTGCAGGGGATGAAACATGAAGACAGAGACCTTCTATTTCTGCTCTTAATGAGAATCTGTTCACTCTGATGAGCCTCAAACCCCTCTCTGTTAATTGCTGTCGATAGAAGTGCAGATTAATCAATATTTCTATACATCAAGGCCCACACCAGGCACGTCTGGAGATCCCAAGGAAGAGGACACAGTACTGAAAAGAAGTCACAGCGCTGCCAGAGCCTGAGGCACAGAGTTTGCCCAGTTGCAAGTGTCCCCTTAATTACAGAATTACATTGGGCTGTAACTTATTAAAATGTCATTACATCCTCACCTCATCACTTAAACCCCGTTCTAAGAACTGCATTCCTGGAGCTGCAGGTTTGAGGTTAAACCACCCCGTTTCTTTCAGCCTTCCCTGGAGCCCGGGCAGCCCTTTGTGAGGAGCTTTTCACCTCCCTGCTTTCCTGGGGCAGAACATTCCAGGCTGGCTCCTTTCCCTCCCCAGGGGATTTGCAGAGCTCCTGCCTGGAAGGGTCCCAGCAGATCAGGTGAGGAGCCTCTTTGCTCACTGGGGAAGCTCAGGCTGGGACGGGGAGGGATAAAGAGCTTAGTTCTCCAAACACCTGGAAGAGCACAGGGCGAGTTGCAACAGGAGAATTCCAGTGGTTACCAGGAACCTTTTCACAACGAGGTCCAACATTGCCCCAGGGCTCAGGGCACACTCCCCATCCCGAGCCCCTGCCCTTGCACACACTTGGAACTGGGCAGGGCTCTGAAATCCATGGAATCCCAGGCTGGTTTGGGTTGGGAGGGACCTCAAAGCCCACCCAGCTGCACCCCCTGCCATGGGCAGGGACACCTTCCAGCAGCCCAGGGTGCTCAGAGGTTGAATTGAGGCACATGCAGAGTGAGGGCTGCATTTCCAGAGATGGGCTGTAGCCACTTTTGCCTTGTTTTGGGGTTTTCTCCCCAGTTGCTGCTCCCCTGGAGACATTGTGCTGGGCAGGAAAGGAGAATGAGGGTGTTTTATCTTCTGACATACATTGACTGGGTTCCTTTATGTGGTTTCATATGAAAGAACACCAGATATGGGCAATTACTGGGTTTATTTATAGTCTTGGCTGAGTTAAGGAATAGGAAGAGTTCACCTGCCACAAGTGAGGTAATTTTTACAGTGAATATTAGCAGAGAAATGTATTTTAGGTATTTCTATTCATCCAATTTCTATCTGATGGCTTATAAAATCACACGTAGCCTTTAAAATAATGTCATACTCATCAATTAATATTTTCCTTTCTTTTGAGTAACAAGTTTGTAGCAAATAAATAATGCCATCAAACAACAGAGGTAAAATAGGGACTTGCCTTGTAAAGACTTCATCTTCTTGTGTGTAAATTTCTACTAAAAATATCTTGCATTTCTCTAGACTTTCATTTAAGCTGCAGTTACTGAATTCATTTTGCTGCCAGCTGAGGTCATCATAAAACCAGTTTGGTTTATTTTCCACACTCTCCAGTTTGCTTTAGGAGACAAGGGGAAGAAAAATCAAAGGAGAATTGAGGAACCCTTAAAAGCAGAGGTTTATGAGAACCCTGTGAAGGCTTTGGTGACCTCTGTGGAGTCAGGCTGGAAAATCAGAATATTTCCCCCACCTCGGAGCAGTTTGGGCTGGGTTTGGTGTCTGTGCTGAACCCAGAATGGCTGAAAAGCAGCTTCATGTTTGCTCATCACCTCTTTTTGTGAAGGGACATTGCTGTGTCCTGACCTCGATCTTCCTACTCCTCACTTGGCTGTTTTCTGCTCGTAGTTTTGGTCCTTCTTCACCCGAGGATCTAAAACATGTGGAGAAAACAACGCTGTGAACTCAGAGCAGTGCCCTCTGTTTGGGGAAATGTGGTGCTGCCAAAAGCTGTCGGGAAAAGGCAGAATTGCCTTGCACACTTCAAGCCAGCTTTGTTTTAGGTGAAAGGGGGGCTTCTTTAGCTCCTCCTTTATTTACCCTTAGCTTTACAATTCAGGGCCCTTCGGTCCCCTCCTTCCAAAATATCCCATTTACACTTTAAACTGCATCTTCATCCCGCAGGTTCTCAGTCCCTGATGGAGATGGGGATCGTGTTATCCTCCATCCCCCTTCCAGTGCGCACATCTGGGGTTGTTTTCCCTCCCTCAGAAATAAAAAGCAGCTACATTTCAGCTGAATTTCAGTTCCCCACGGGCTCCTTTCCCAGGACATTCACATCGGAACGAACCCAGCGTGCGGGTGGATCCGGGCCAAGCCATTTGAAACCCACGAGCTCCCCCCTTTTCATCCCCTCGGAAAAGCCCCGACCGTTTGTTTGAGCCGGGGATTCTGTATCGTAACAAACGACACTTAAAACTCATTTGGTGTGAAATTGCAGATTAATCCCGGCGGGCCGGGGGCTGCTCCGTGCCTGGCCCCTCGGGAGGGCACAGATGGTGCCGGGCAGGGGGACAAAAGGCACGGGCACCGATTCAATGTGTGGCTGTAACGGACAGCAAGCCCTTCCCCACGGACAAGGTGAGCAAAACACACCGGAGGGCAGGGAAACTGCTCTGGGAGCTGCTGGGAAGCTTTTTTAATCCATGCCACAAACAAACTTTTACTCCCTTTAGAATCCCGTCTTCACTTCTTGAGGCACTCATGACTTTTCTTGTTCTTTTCTGGTTGTTGGTTTGTTTTGCTGCATCTTTAGGTGATTCCTTTGGTGGTCTGGCAGCTCCTCTCACTGCCCCAGTCCTAAAGCAGTGCCTGCTGGTCCCTGTTCCACGGGGAGACCCTTGTCCTGGTCCCTGTTCCACGGGGAGACCCTTGTCCTGGTCCCTGTCCCACAGGGAGACCCTTGTCCTGGTCCCTGAGACCCTTGTCCTGGTCCCTGTTCCACGGGGAGACCCTTGTCCTGGTCCCTGTTCCACGGGGAGACCCTTGTCCTGGTCTCTGTTCCACAGGGAGACCCTTGTCCTGGTCCCTGAGACCCTTGTCCTGGTCCCTGTTCCACGGGGAGACCCTTGTCCTGGTCCCTGAGACCCTTGTCCTGGTCCCTGAGACCCTTGTCCTGGTCTCTGTTCCACAGGGAGACCCTTGTCCTGCTCCCTGAGACCCTTGTCCTGCTCCCTGGGGAGTGCTGGAGGTCTGGTCTGGAAGGATTGAACCTTCACGTTGCTGAAGTTAAAACTGCCCTCTGACCTGCTCGCTGCTTTTCAGGGGAAATTGGTCCCACTCAGGAGCAGAATCCATCGTGCTGAGTGTTCCTGGTGGGAATTCAGGGGTGTCAGTGCAATGCCCCAGCCCTGGGAGTGTCCAAGGGCAGGATGGACAGGGTTTGGAGCAACCTGGGCTGGTGGAAGGTGTCCCTGCCCACGGCAGGGGTGGCACTGGGTGGGCTTTAAGGTCCCTTCCAACCCAAACCCCCAAAACTGCCCACCAGGACACACAGAGCCTGCCAATGTATTTATAATTTACACCTTAGCACAGTTTTATCTCTGTGAGTCCACTACAAGAATGTTTTGCTTTGATATTTGTCTCTTTTGGGGCAAAATGTGGTTTATAGATCACAAAGCTGTGCAGTTATTAAATTCAGCAATGGGAAGGAAGTGTTGTGACAGGAGAATCCCAGCTGGCTGGTGTGTTTTCCACCCCTGCCAGTGCCCAACAGAATTGCTCTTCTCACAGGCTGTCAGGAGACTTTAACCCCCAAAATGTCAATAATGAGACAGTGATCTCTGAGAAATGTAGTTTTAGTGTGTTTTTAAAGTAACCTCCAGCAAAACAGTTGCTCATTGTTAATATTCCCCATTGTCATCAGCAAATCCCCAGGATTGGGTCGTGCAGATGATGGCAGTGAATGCTTTTATCTACACTTATGCTCACCCAAAGTTTTTCCTCTTTGGAGATGAAAAGTGAGGAAAGAAGAGAAGAGGGAGATTTTAGAGGGAATTGTTTTCAGCTTTGGGTAAATATAGAACATTTTTGTCGTAGAAGCAATGAGTGTTGACTGATTACAGAAGTCTTATTTGCATTATTCTAACTATTGCTTGCAGAACTCCACGACAGAAGGATTGATTTCATTTCCTTCCTGGCTTCTGTGAAAATGCAACTGGTTATATACATGAATGAAGCCAAATCTCCTTTCCTGCCAACCCTTGGAAAATGTTGAGTGTTTCCTGGGATTCCCTGGATTTTCCTGGTCCTGAGGAGGGGCAAAACTCCAACTTCCCAGGTGGAATTGTCCTGCAGGGCCCAGCACTGAGGAATCAGTGGGACTGTCCCCACCAGCAAAGGTAAGAACGTGCCCCAAGAGTGAAGAGTTAAAATCCTTCTCTTAATAAGGCCATCAGCAAATTACCATAATCAAGAAGTCGTCAGCCCTGTTATGCCCAGCTCCTCTGGCAGGTTCCTGCCCCCTCAGCATCCCTGCCCTGAACAATATCCCAGGGTAGGGGATGTTGTTTCCTCCTCCCACCACACACAAGTCTAATTAAACCATTTCTGCACCTCCCCTGCCCATAACTCTGCATTTCAGTAATTAGAAGCCACCCCGGCACGGCCACGCCGTTCCAGCAGCTTTTAAGGCCCCGAGACTTAAAACTAACATTTTCAAAAGCATTTCATGGTTTGAAAGAATGGTCAATTAACCTTGGGTTTCCTGGGGGGAACCCTGCAAAGAACTGTCAACAGTTCAGTCGGGAGAGATTTGTCCAGTGACCTACGAGGCCACCAAGTTCACGGCTGCGTGTCCCGGTGTCATCATGGATTTGTCCCCTGGGTGACTGTCCCAGGGGAGGGGACAGCTGGTCTGGGGGTCCCTTCTACAGTAAGAAATGCCCGAGGGGTGATGGATCCCAGAGCTGCCCCCAGACACAACCAGAGCCACTCCCCAGGCCAAACCTCCTCTGCCTCCAGCAGGAATTGTTGTCTCTTTCTCTTCCTTCCATAAAGTTCTTTCTTTTTGTCAGGAAGGGGCTGGGGGGACCCCAGGGCTGCCTGCTGAGCTCCTTTGTATTTGGAATTCTGATTATTGCAGTGCTGACTGTCTTCAGATTGAAGTGAGAGCAACATCTCCCCCTTCCCAGCAAATTAAGGGCACTCTGAGGGCCAGGAGGGGTTGGTCCAGGGATGCACCTGCTGGGGGGAGTCAGCAGAGCCCTCCTGAGCCCTCCTGGAGGGGGGACACCATCTAGCTGGTGCTATGGGGAAGGCTCCAAAGGTCTCCTCCTGGCCATTGAGCCTCTGGGTTCATGAGAGAGGCAGAGCTGGCCATGACAGCATTATCTTCCACATGGGATTTGATTCCTGGAAATTAAAATCTAGCAGGTGGCACTTGGCTTGTCTTCCCCCCACCCCATGCTCTATAACCAGGATTTTAGTGCCACTTCACAAGCTGCTTGGAGAAATGATTTTATTCCCTTCTACTCAGCACCAGAATGTTCTCCCCAACCAACCTGGCCAACCAAAGTTGGAGCTTTTTGCTCTTAGGTTTGCTGGTGGCCATTTGTCTTTCAGCACTTCCCTGGGCTTGAGTCTGAATGCCCTGAATCCTTCTGTGTGCCAGGTATCCAACCTAAACCACCAGTGGGTTATGGCACTGTGCCCTCAGGTGCCATGGGAATAGTTTGTGTTGTGTGAACATGGAATTCCTGCATTAAACCTGATTTTCCTGGCTTTTTGACACTTGCACAAGTGTCAGGTTTGTTGCTTCCCCACTGTGACAGTTTCTAGTGCAGTTTGAACACCTCAGGTGATCCCACACTTATAATTTCAAGATATGAAATAACCAGGAAGGTTTTCTTAAGCCCACATGTCCTTGTGCTCACTGAATCATGGAATGGTTTGGGTTGGGAGGGACCCAAAGCTCATCTCATCCACCCCTGCCCTGGGCAAGGACACTTTCCACCAGCCCAGGTGGCTCCAATCCTGTCCAACCTGCCCTGGACACCTCCAGGACCACAGAATGCCCTTGTGATGTTCTTGGTGGGCAGCAAGGGAAGGATGAAGCAAAAGAACAGGTATAATTAATCCATTTGCCCACTCTTTTGGAACNGTTTGTGTTGTGTGAACATGGAATTCCTGCATTAAACCTGATTTTCCTGGCTTTTTGACACTTGCACAAGTGTCAGGTTTGTTGCTTCCCCACTGTGACAGTTTCTAGTGCAGTTTGAACACCTCAGGTGATCCCACACTTATAATTTCAAGATATGAAATAACCAGGAAGGTTTTCTTAAGCCCACATGTCCTTGTACTCACTGAATCATGGAATGGTTTGGGGTGGGAGGGACCCAAAGCTCATCTCATCCCACCCCCTGCCATGGACAGGGACACCTTCCACCAGCCCAGGTGGCTCCAATCCTGTCCAACCTGCCCTGGACACCTCCAGGACCACAGAATGCCCTTGTGATGTTCTTGGTGGGCAGCAAGGGAAGGATGAAGCAAAAGAACAGGTATAATTAATCCATTTGCCCATTCTTTTGGAACAGACGTGGCTGGGGAGGGTTGAACTGCTGGCTCTGAGAGCAGAGTGAGACACAGAGCATGGCCAGGGGGAGGGGACAGGGGACACCGAGAGAGAGCTCAGTAGATGAAAAGGTGTCTCCAGAGACAGCCAAAGGGCCAGGCAGGGCTGGGGACACCCAGCTGCTCCCCGGGGACACAGCCCAGCCCATGTGCTGGCATTCCAGCAGAGTGGCAGCTCCACACCTCCCTGTCCTCAGCATCACTTACTCCTGGCAAGTGACAGCCACTGTCTGCTGCCTCCGGCTTGTCACCCAGGGATGTTCCCTTGGGGACAAGTGGCTTCACTGCTGGGTTTGTCTGACCGTCCCATCACAGGCTGGAAAGCCAAAGCTGGCAGGTTTATCCTGCTTTTCATGCTGGGGCTGAATTGGAGGTGATCAGTTCATCATTTCTAACATCTCTTAGTTTCTTGCTCCACTCAAATTATCCCTGCTGGGTTTATTTTTTCTATGTAAAATGAAAGCTCAGCCACTTTGCTGCAAAAGAAAATATCAGTCCTGCTAAACTCCTGAAAATTTGCACTGGAATATGAAGTTGGGAATTTATTTTTGAAGTTTTCCCTCGGCCTTGTCAAACAGGTTTAACCTTTTGGGATTTTTTATTTTGTTTCAGAACAGGCAGTTCAATGGATGGATTGAAATATAAGGGGGGTGTACCAGAAAAAAAAAGAGTCTGCTGGGTTTATTCATGTGCTTTTGGATTTGATTTCCTTCCTACTTCCTTATTTAATAACCAGGTTCCTTAAGGCTCCTTAAGCTTGACTGAGCCATGTTTTGTTGGCAGGTCCCTTCCACTGACCCCTGGCAAGACCCCTGCCCCAGTTGGTCCAGCAGACCCAAATGAATCTATTCCAGGAGCTCTCACTCCCCATTAGCTCTAATTGAGCCTGACACTTGGAGACAGGCCTCATTATTTTTAATTGGGCCCTATAGTTCTAGGGTGAAATTAAGCAGAGTTTAATGCAGAGAGCTCATCTGCCTCGTAGGACACACTCAAACTGGATTTTAAGTTTAGTGAAACAATAAATACAATAAATAGGGTTTGTTTCCAGGCTCTGCTTTGGAGCTCTGGGTTATTTCCAGCTTGCCTGGGGTAGGAAAGGGATGTTAATGAGGATCTGACCTGGGTGTGCACCTGGTGGACCTTTTCACTCCACTTTTCTCCCCAAAATCCTGTGCAGGGGATGAACAAGCCCAGACTCTCTGTGAGAGGTTCACATATCCCAACTAAGGTAGTTTTAAACAGATTTGCAGTGATGTCATGAAATAAGGGAACTCCTGAAAGTTTTCCCAGGTTTCTGGGGGAAGTTCAGCTCAGAATTTCAAAATGAAGACACCTCTCTACACCTCCACAAGGGCATTTTTACTGCTTTGTTCAGAGTTTCTGGGCTTTTTCCTGTCATGGAAGAACATTTTTACCACTGCCAGGTGGGGCTTTGCTGTGAAGACACCTCTGAATAAGGGAGGAATTGCTTTAAATATTATAAATGATTCTGTATTGTATTATAAAGGATCATCTGTTGGATTTTCCTTGGGAAGGAACATCCCAGTCCCTCCTGATGAGGGAACTGGTCTCACCACTGCTCTCATGATATTTTTAACCCACCAAATTGGGCATTTCCCCCCAAATGTGTCTTTAGGAATCCAAGACAAGAATTCCTCAGTTTGGAAAACCAGGGTCTCTGCCCTTCTGAAGAGCCCAGAGAGCCGGCATTAGTAATTATAAACTGTGTGTTTAATTAACAGATATTAATGCTGGGAATTCCATGACATCCAGGCTGCAGGCTGGGATTGTCCTGGAGAGAAGGGATTATTTATGAGATGATATTTATGGTCCCTTCCTCACCAAACCATCCTGTGATTCCATGCCCACAGATGGAGGGAAGAGCTGCTCTACCTTCATCCATCCTCTTCATCTGGTGCATTCCCAATTAATTCATTTCCAGGGATGTTCTTTAGATTTTAGAGTATTTTTATAGATTTTATTTTTATATATTTTGGAGTATTTTTCCATGTGATCTTCTGACACACCTCACCTGCTTGATTCTTTCATTAGTAGATCCAGGATAGCCCCTCCAATCACCCAGAGAGCATCCTACAAAGGAAAAGGGAGGTATTTGGGCATCTTTACCAGCCCAGAGCTGTGCTCTTTGTTAGGGATATTTGGCTGTTAGGGATAGATGGGATGTTTGGAATTGTTGGGGCCAGGGGTGAATAATTGATCAGCATTTTAACACAAGCAAAAATTCCATTAAATATGAACAAGAGGGGGCCGGGCACGAGGTAAAGGATTTCTCTTTCCCTTGTGCCTGCAAACAATCCTGGCAGATCTGGTCGCTGCCAATGAAATGTGTGAGTGACAGAGGGGGAAACCAGAGATTATGTTACTTAAAAGTCATTCATCATGTCCCAGGAAGGCAGGAATCCGAACTGCTGCGATCAATAATGGCTAAAGGTGATCTCCCTACACAAAGGAGCTGGGCCAGGTGCTGAAAGGTCCCTGCTGGAGCCTGGCCAGGCTGGGGGCTGTGCTGGGGGTGGCAGCTCAGGACACACCAAAATCCCCTCCCAGGAGCTCCCTGAGGAATCCTCTCCTCATTGCTGGCATGGGAAGAGCTGTTTGGTGGTTTGTTTGATTCTGGTTTATTTGGTTGCCACATCAAGGTGTAACTGTGAGAAAGAGTGGAGTTTTTTTTGGGTGGGCAAGGTAACAGCACCAGCACCACCTGGTGACACCTCCACCAGCCCAGGCCAGCTTGCTGCAAACACACTGCTTGTCTGGGTCAAAATACAGTGACTTTGGGGTTTTCTGTCAGCAAAATGAGGGACTGGGAGGATCAACCCAGCCCTCACTCCCAGGAGGGTCACTGGCCATGGGCACATTGGTTTGCCATCTCTTGGAGCTCACACTCAGCTCCACTCCAGTTTTCCTCAGTGTTTCTGCCCTGAATTCAAAAATATATTTATATGGGTTTGATCTCTGTATTACACCAATTATATTATAATAACTACTGTATTTTCCTCTCCCTTTCCAGGAAGGTGCCCAAGATCTGAGCTGAGAGGCTTGGCAGGGTCTCTCAGCACTTCCCAGGAGCTCCAAAATTCATGGCCAGGGCTGCTGCCCAACCCTTTGCTGGGCTCAACTCTGGGATGTTGGTGCTCCCTGCCCTTGTCCTGCAGGGCTTTGCTCTCTGGGCTCTGCTCAGGCACCCACAGGAGCAGCCACCTGCATTTCTGATGCACCAGGGAATGGAGGGGAGGGATCTGGAATGAATGTAATAATAATAAAAATAAATATTTTTTCTGTCTTCTCTTTGTTGAAGCAGCTGTAGAAACCACCTGAAGCTCGAGGGCTGTTTTCCATCAGCTGGTGCTGAGCAGGTGCCAGCAGAGGTAGGATGGACTCTCCCAGATCTGGTTACAGCCCCTCAGGACCCTGGAGAGGAAAAAAAGGCAGAATTCAACATGTGCATGTGAGGATGGAATCCTCCTCCACTATAACCTTTATCCCCACTTCTCCAGGGTCTGTCCCCATCCTATGGCACTGCACAGGGACAAGGAGGGACCCTGAGGCTGCAGCAGTGCAGGCAGGTTGGTAAGATGTGCTGGGAGCTGGAATGCCATGAAAGATTCATGTGTAGCCTTAGCCTTTCCTGCTCCTCCCCGGCGGGATATCTGCACCGTTAATTTTTAAGCACGGCTTAGCCTGGGCCTGGGAAGGGGGATCCTATAACCAGGGGGATATGCATTATTAACCTGCAGCTCCAGAGGGCTCCTGCAGCCTCTGGCACTGGTTTGGGAAGGAGCAGGATTGCTCCCAGGGCTGGCTGTGCTCACACAGGGCCAGGCTCCCTGCAGGGTGGGGGATGCAGCATCACTCCTTTGGGTGGGTTGGCATCAACACACCACACTCACAGCCACCCACCCAAGAGCCCCGTGCAACCTAATCTGGGGGGAGATCCAGTTTCTGGTGCTTATCTTGGAAAAGTGGCCCCTAAGTGTATGCAAGTGGCCCAGGACAAAGTGCCTGGCTCCCAGTGAATTATTCAGGGAGCTCAGCTCGGGGGAGGACTCGCCTGCTGCCCAGAGCACAGCGGGACCAAGGACCTTAACCAAGTTCAAAGCACCTTTGGAATGGTTCCCCTGGAATAATTGGTAACAGCAGCCAGGATGGACTCCCAGGTAACTCTGACTCTGGTGGTAGGTGCAGTGGCAGCTCGAGGTTTCTTCCCTGGGGAATTCCATGGGGTTGGAACTGGACGATCTCCGAGGTCTTTTCCAACCCAAACCAGTCTGGGATTTTATGATTTCTATTAATTGTGTTATTAACTACTTTAGTGGTGCATTTCCATAGGCTGAGTGATTTGGAGTAATGACTTGGAAATAAGGATTTTATAAAGCACACAACTGAGGTGATCCAGGCACAGATCTCCAGGCTCATTTCCAAAACTTCAGGGGGCAGGTGTGTGTGTTGAGCTTGTCTTGGACAATGTGCCTTCAAAGCAACTTTCCTCCTCGCCACCTGTGTGCTCCTAATGTCCCTTTCCTTCTCTGCTGCCTGACTTCACTTCTGGACTTCCACAAAGACATTCCTTGGAAGGTGGGACTGGGGTGACATCTCACTTGCATGCAAATGAAGGCCTGAGAGAGGAGATGACAGATGGAACTCCAGCATCAAACCAGATACCTTTGGGGTTTTTTTCCATCAAGATCCTAAAATTCAAAGGTTTATAAAAAATTCGAGTTAAGGTGCAGGTTTCTGAGTGTCTGCTGATGATTTCCTCTTGCCAGAGACTGTAGGAAAACTTTCAGGGGAAATTCTGCAAGACCTCCATGGAAGTTTTGCCTCATTCACAGTCTGGATTCTTGGTCCTCCTGAGTGTTCTGGAGCTGCCCTGTCTGGACAGTGGCCACAGTCTCCAGCCATGACCCCCAAATCCCACCCCAAAATCTGGAGGTGGGTTTTGGAGGGCAGACCTGCAGGGAAGAGAGAGAAACACCAAAGGCAAGGCAGGATTTAATTTTTAATCAGCCATCATGAATTCCTTCCACATCTTCTGTCTGGTGATAGCACAGAGTGAAAGGAGGTGGGAGTTCCCAGCAGCAGAGAGGGAGGGGAAGGGTCTGCCAGGGCCTGGAGCCCCAAATTCTGCTCTGGGTGGGTGGACAAGGATCCCCCTTCCATGATCCAAAATTCAGCAGGAGAACAGTCCAGCCATGGTGAGGAGGACCCTGCCATGGAGGCTTTGAACTGGTAGAGAAATGAGGGGATTGCTTTTTAATAATAGTTGTAGAAAGTTCAGAAATAATTCCTCCTCAGACAAAGTATTTTATTCAATTTTAAAAAAAATTCTTAAATTTCCCTTTCAATGTATATTTTTGTGACAGATCCAGATTTATTAACAGCTTTCAGTGCCTTGGGGCTTTTGCTACTTTGCTGTGGAAATTTCCCTTCCTGTTATGCACAGGACAAATATTTGACATAAATTCCAGTTCATGCTCCAAGTAAAAGCCATTTGCTCTTGTCAGACCCCCCGTGCAGCTTCTTTGGCCCTGCTGATGTAAAACCTGCTCCTCCTTTATTCTCCTTCCCAGGAAAACCCAGCCAGGACCTGCATTTCTCGAGCCTCACCCTGTTCAAACTCAATTTATCCTTTGCAAGGTCAGCTCTAAACACCCCAGAATCAGCACAGGGATCCCAACAGGATCCAGAATTCCTCGGGATTTGGGTGTCCTCATCCCATCATTCCCAGAGCCTGAATCCTGCAGGGCCAGGACCACCCTCCTCCTGCTCGCTGAGCACCCAGCCCTGCGTTCCTGGAGCAATTTCTCCAATTTCCATGGAATTTCTGCCCTCCCTGTGTGGTGAGCACTGGACTTTCTGCAGCATTTTGGCTGCCAGGGTCATTTTCATTCCCTGTAAACCGTCCTGGGTGAGGAATTCTTGCAGGGAAGTCTCACTCCTTCTGGGTTCATTGTCATACATAAAGCCTTTACATTGAAATCGCTGCAGTTATTTCTATTTCCTCAGGAAACATTCAGCTCTAAGTATAAAAAAATGGGATAAATAACTGATAAAGCTACTTGTGCCCTCTTTTAAAGGAACCTGTTCCTTTTAGGTAGGTATAAGTTTCAAGACAAGGAGTATTAACCCTTACATGCACCTAAATCCAAGGATTTCCTATCACCTCCTAATATATAACACAGTAAAAGACAAAAACATCCTCTGATTTGTTGCTCTCATATTTGTGAGCCTGCAGTTCTGTTACCACCTCACTTTTGACAGCAGCTTCTATTTGGTCAATTGTTGAAAAATTCAGGAATTAGACCCCAAAATTTGCAGCAGAACATACATTTCTGTCTCTCCTTTTTATCCTGGTTAAGCATCAATAACCTCATATGGAAAAATCATGCTTTATTTTGAAATGCTGATTGTACAATAACCCAGAACTCCCTTTCTTTTTCCCTATGAGAGAGAGGAAAACCAAAGAGGCTTCAGAGCAGTTTCACCACAGGTGATTGTTCTGTAAAAGGTTAAGCCCAAGAAGTGATGAATGTTTTGTTGCCCCCGCTAAAGGTGGCTCTTCCCTTACCTTTTTAACCTGGCTCACCAGGTTTTCCCTCTTCCAGGGGATTACCTTGCCCTCTCCCAGCCATCCAGCAGCCTTTCTGGAGCAGCTGAGCCCCCTGTGCCTCCACCTGCCACACATCCCACCTGGAGTGGGGAGGTTTGGGTTTCACAAGGTGGGAGGGATTAATTTTTCCCTCTTTCCTGCTCGCCTTGCCTGGGGCTGCCTCTTGGAGCAATGTGGAAGAAGTGGGGGTGAGTGCAGAGCTCTCCCTGAGGTTTGGTGCTGCTGGGTGCTTTAAAATGGGGATTTGTGGCTCGTGGGGGGAGTGTTGGTTGTGTTCCTCCTCCTCAGAGGAGAGGCAGAACAGCTTTTGGGGAGCATGGGGTGATGAAGGACTTGACTTCCACTTGTGTGGAGGAGAGGGGGAAGTTTTCTGATCAGTGGGGAAGGGGGTTTGCACCAGTGTGGGACTGTCTGGGGAGCCTTGATCCTCATTTAGAACCAAAACCAGGGCAAGAGCCCTTTGGTGACCCTCATGGTGCTGCTGCACTTGGAATGCTGGAGAGCCCCCCCACTGCCTTCTGCACTTGGGATGGAATAAACCCAGCCTGGGGGCTTTAAGGGGGGTCACTGTGCTGCTCCCTTGCCCCCCTCTCTGTCCCTATTGCTGTACCAAGCCCAGGACAGAGCTCCCCTCTCCTCTCCCTTGGTTTCAGAGCTGCAGGCTGTGAGGGATGTTCCTCACAGGTCCCATGACCAGCCCATTCCCACTCTCCCAATGGCCTTGGTGCTCTGCAGGGGTAGGAAAGGGGTGTCTGCTGAAGGGAACAGAATGTATTTCCCTTACAGACACTCCTCCTGTGTCGGGTCTCAGCAGACTCTGCTGGTCAGTGCTGTGGGTGGGGATGCAGGACTGGTCCCTCAGCCCTCCAGGTGGGTGCCTGGTGGGGAGCCAGGGCTGTCCTCTGCCTTCAGGTGACAGTCCCCAGGAGGAAACAACTGTGTGGCCTCTTGGTCCTGTGGCTTCGTGCTTGACTTCTGCATTTCAGTGCTTGTTGGTGTGCAGGGGGGTCCAGGAAAACTGAACCAAGGAAGGGTTGATAAAGATGTTTCCTGGCTGGGTTGGAAGGAGGTTTTGCTCTCTGTTCCCCTCGTGGGTGCTGAAATACTGCCCTGGCAGGGAATGTGCAGTGAGTCCCTGCAGCCTCTTCCTCTGCACCCCCCCAGTCCTCCCCAGTGCCTCCAGAACTGCAGCCCTGGCACCTGCTGTCCCCTCAGCCCTGACGGAGCAGTCCTGGAGCAGAAGCCTCCTCTAAATCACTGGGAGGGAGCACTTGGGCGACCTTTGCTGTCCTTGGTGGGAACAGCCCTCGTGTTGCAGCCTCTGCAAGTCCCTGCTTTGGAGCTGTTACCAAAGCAGCTCCCAGTTTTTGGTGGGGCCCTTGTGCAGAGATAAAAAGTGGTTCTGCTGTGGAAACTTGGGTTATGATGCTGTGTTGGAGAGTTAATTTGCTGTCCCAGGTGTCCTTCCTCTTGTCTGCTCCCAGTTCTCACAGGGACTCACCCAGGGGCAGCTCCTCTCTGGTGCCCAAAGGGTTTTATCCTTGGGGTTTCTGTTGGGGGAGATGGATCCCAATCCTTATTTTATCAGTGACCTTCTTGCTGTATGTAAGTGTGTTTTGGGTACTATTTTCCTCCAGTTCTCTCTTCTGATTGTCTTGAAGGCTTGTAAATACCAGGAAGGTGTGTTTGTTTAGAGTACCTGAATTTATTGTTGTTTAATGCTGCTCTCCCTGTAACTTCTGGACTGTCGGATACTCAAGGAATGTCCTTCTCTTTCCCAGAAGTTGGATAAGTCTGCCCTGTGTTTCCAGAGACCCCTGAATGTTATCTTTGCACCTGGAAATCCTGTGCTCTGTTAACCAGGGAATGCTCTGGAGCATATGGAGGTTGGCTGTGGAGCTCATCAGCAACTGATGCTTTCTAGTAAAACATCCTGTTCTGCAATTAATAACAATCCAGGATTCATTAAGGAGCTGCCTCTGGTCGAGCAGTGGCAATAAATCTAAGCCTGAAGAAAACTCTGGCATTTATAGCTCAAAGCCAGTGACTGAGAGGAGGGGCAGTTCTGTGTCTGTGTTCTGGCCTGGCAGGATTGGAGCTGGATTGTGTTTGGTCCTAAATTAGGAGGTGAAATTGCTGCTGCTTTCCTTGCTCAGCACACGGGAATGTCTGGGATCCAGGGATGGACAGGGAATTTTGGGCATCTCTGCTGTGTGTGACACAAGCAAAAGGGGCTTTTCTGGCAGGTAGTGGGGTTGGGCCAGTTAAAAAGGTGTGAGTGAGTGGTTTTTGCTCCAGGTGGGGTGTCTGGAGGTGCTGTCACCTGGGGAGGGAAGGAAAGGGAAGGGAAGGAAAGGGAAGGAAGGGAAGGGGAAGGGAAGGA
>WBMV01005731.1:0-21388 GCA_013396655.1 Campylorhamphus procurvoides | reverse complement strand
AGCGCAGGAAAAGCACAAAAGGCGAAGGAAAGGGAAGGAAAAGAAGGGAAGGAAAGGGAAAGGGAAGGAAAGGATGGGAAAGGCAAAGGAAGGGAAGGGGGAGAAGGGCTGCTCTGCCCAGCCTGGCCCTGATCCCAAGAGGAGCTGCTCCCACAGCCCTGCCAGGTGGTGCTTTATTGGGGCTCCCGTGGGGGACAAGACTCCTCCTAAAGCTCCCCTTCACCTGTCCCAGGTGCCGCTGTGGGCAGAGGGACACGCAGGGGGACCGGCACCGGTTCCATGCCTGGATCTGGCCGAGGCACGGAGCGACAAGAAAGGGTTGGCAGGAACAAATCTCTATTGTTCGCTGTCATCTCGCAGTGAGTGTCAGGGTAGGCAGGGGGGCTTTGACCGTTAACCGCCCAACCCCGGCCGCCCCACAGCCCCCCCAGCAGCAAAGGCCCCTCTAAATGGGCCCAGGCCCGGCCTTTGTGCGCGGAGGGCCCGGTGTGAAATCCGCGGCGACGTTAAATGTTTTCTAATGAATAATTACTGAAAGGAAATGGAGGGATAGATGTGTAATGGATTGTAGCGCGTCCCGGTGTTTTCTTTGGGGCCGCAGAGATGTTGTCCTTCAGCAGCGCCGCGATTGTCTCGGGGAGCCTTTTGTGGGGCTGGGGCTCTCCATGGATTATCTGGGAGCGCCCGCGGCCCCGACGGGAATCAAAAGGGCCCTTTGGCAAACGAATGTGTTTCAAAATGGCAGCCATGAAGCCCATTTAGGATTTAAAGTTTGGGGTTTAAAGGAATGTTTGAACTCGGGAGATTTTCTCACTTTTTTTTCTCCCTTTTGATTTATGAAAGTGGAGTGGTTCACCTCGACCTCTCCTCTATTGAGCAAGACAGACAGTCACCCTTTAACAAGTCTATAGCAGACTATGCCCTGGAGACAGACAAGAGGCCTTAAGAACTCTTGGCGTTCCCCTGGGCTGTTGATTAACCTTAAAACCCTCTTATTCTGTATTCTTTTGAAAGGAAATTAGGTTACAATGTGTACATTTTTTCCACAGGATAATTGTAGATATGAATTCTCCTGCCTCGAGGAGGGTGTACAGTAATTCCAGACGGTCCAAGTTCCTCCCTGCACCCCCAAAATGTCCCTTTGCCACGGGGCTGCTGCAGCATTTCCAAGCACAGTCAATGGATGGCATTCCACTTTCCTTATAAATCCAAAAAGAGGCTTCCAGAGACCTCTGGGCCAATCTCAGTGAAATATCTAAATATCTAAATATCATCTCATCTTAGCAGAGCCCTGACATTCCTGAGGGAAGCTGTGTGAGAAGAGCCCTTCCAGTCTCATCCATCCTGACACTCTCCATTTGAAATCTTGTGTCTGTTTTATATCTCATGCCTATCTTAGAAGACTCCAGAATCTCCTCTAACCCACACCATGTTCCTGTGGCACCAGTTGGATTTGCTTTTGTCTCAGAGGATGGGCAAAGAAAAAAAAGGAATTTCCAGGATGCAGGAACGGCTGGAGCTGTGCCAGGGAAGGGTCAGGGGCATCTCAGGGAAAGGCTCTTCCCCCAGAGGGTGGTGGGCACTGCCCAGGCTCCCCAGGGCAGTGGGCACAGCCCCGAGGCTGCCAGAGCTCCAGGAGGGTTTGGATGATGCTCTGGGGCACAGGGGGGATTGTTGGGGTGTCTGTGCAGGGCCAGGGGTGGGACTGGATGGTCCTTGTGGTCCCTTCCAGTTCAGGACATTCCATGGTTCTCTGGTGGACACAGAGCTGAACAAACAGGTTGAACGGGGCTTTAGGGTCACCATGTCCAGCCTTAGGAGTTTGGAGGGGCTGGGAAAGGGAAGTGCATTGATGATAACACAAATGTGCTCTTGGTGGGAAGAATTGTCTTCCTGATACCAAAAATTGACTCTGTTGGTAAACAGACGGGTCTAAACAAACTTAAACAAGTGGTTTTCCACTGCTTTATAGAAATACCCATTTTTGAAGGTTCTTTTATTTCAAGTTTTGAATGGTTTTGTTCAGAGTCAGTATTTGTTAGCTGAGGATAAGCCAGCAGTGCCTTTGCCTGGCTTGGCTCCCTGTGCTGGTTTTCCTCGCTGGTTCTGAGCCACGAGGTGAGAGCTCCAATCCCTAAATATTGCTGTGAGACCAAGATAATCTCGTAGCACACGAGGGTTTTCCCATTTTTGGAGACTCTGATCTTGCTACGGGTCCCTTCAGCCGATCTCCATCATTCAGTGAGGTGGGACCTGGGTGTGAAGCTCCTGAAATACAGAACTCTTAATCCCTGGTTCCCAAATTGAAGGGTTTTATCCTGGCTGCAATTCTTTGTGCAGAGAATATCATGGGGATATATTTATTGCTGTTGCCTTTGACAGAGCTGGGAAGGGGAGGAAGAACTGGCTCCGTGTGGGGGTCTCTGGTGCTCCAACACGAGAAACTGGGGGGAGAAACTGTTCCATATGGGGAGAAAAGGGATGAAAGTGCAAACGAACCCGGGTTTTGCAGTGACCTCTAGTGGGAAGCGAGCCGGGAGCTGCGGGAAGGGGCTGAGCAGCCTGCCCGGGGTGCTGGGGGGTGTTTTGTGCCATCCGAAAGCTCCGGTGGTCCGGGGGGCTGGGAGAGCTGCGAGCAGGCGGTGGATAATTGATGCCAGCGGGAGGATGTGCAGCCCTGCCCGAGGGGGGACACACGATCCTCCCGCTGCCCATGGGGCTCCAGGGCAGCCCCAGTAACTCCCAGTGGCAGGAGCCGGGCTGGAGCAGGAGGTGACGGGAGGGTGCAGGTAAAGCAGGGGGGAGATGAACCCCAAGATGTTTTTGGAGGGGCAGCAGCTCGGGGTGGGTTGGGGGTGTGGAGGGTCCTGGAGAGCCTTCTCTGCTCTGGTGGTGGGAATTGGTGGCCCAACCAAGCTGGCTCTGGGGGTGGGATGGCACTGGGCACAGGGGGGTGGGCATGAGGATGCTCCGAAGGGGTGAGGCTGTTCCTGCTCTCACCTCGTTGTACCTGCAGGGGTTGGGCTTTTCCAGGGCTTCCAAAAGAGCAGTGGCCTCATAAATGCTCCTCCTCTCTTTGCATTCATCCCTTCTATAAAACTACACCAAACAAACATCAATAATTCCCTTTAGAGCCTGTTGAAAAATGAAGTTTTGAGCCTCTGGTGAAGATAAGTAATAATTCCTTGAAGTTTCTTCCTTTCTGATTTTTTTAAAGTTGTTTTCCACCTGTTCTTGCCAGATTTTGCTTCAAACTGGCACAAACTTTGTCAAAGAAACTTTCCTGTTCTGTCTGACCTCATTTTAACCCTTTCTCAAGAGCTGCACAGAATTTGTGTTGGGACCTGCCATGGTCCCTTGTGGTTTCTGTGCTGATGGACAAATCCCTGTGGGAAAAGCAAAACCCTTCATTGTGGCAAGGGAGAGGTTTTCTGATAGAGCTCCTATCTCAGGAGGCAAGAAAGAAATCCCCTGACTCCTGAGGGGTAAGGAAGGGAAAATAATCCTTGAAAAAGAGCAGAGTCTTCTGAGTCCTGGGGTATCTTACCAGGGGAGCAGAAAGTTGTAGCAAACTTCCTGAAATGGGTGTAAATGGCAGGAAATTGTGCTGTGATAATAAAATTATCAACAAGAGCAAAATACTGAGAAAATCTGAGCAGAAAAAAAAGCCCAGAAAAGAGTTGAGGAATTTTGCTGGGGCTCAGTGTCACTTACCAATTAACATACACGTGAGAGAACTGGGTTAGGGAAACCTGAGCAGGGAGATGGGCACTGTGGTTTCAGCCTTATCCCTGCCTAATTTCCAGCTGGGAGAGAAGGGAAAAGTCTCCTCTCCAGCTTGTCCCAAGAGCTGTCTAAGAAGGACAAATCCTATTATTATTATTATTAATATTATTATTATCTTCCCTCTCCATACACAGATAGTGGGGTCTGTCCAGGCATCAGTTTGAGAAGAGAAATCATCCTTTATTTTTCATTCTAAACCAATAGAGCCTGAGCTAATGACAAGCACAGCAAATAGATAAAGCAGGTCCTGTGCAGAGGAGGGGGGAAAGAAAGTGATATGAATATTAAAAGGAAAAACTGGGAGTATCTTTCTGGCAGAAGAAAGAAGTGACAACAGTCACATTAAGCCCTGGCTCAGGAAAAATGAGGAATGCTCTGTCCTGCCAGGCTGGGACAGGGGATGTGGAAGGCACAAATGTAATTCCTTGTGTGTGGAGTTAGTGCAGTCTGATTTATTTATTTTTAAACTGTGATAAGGTTTAAATAACAGGCTTCCAGGGGATCTCTCTCTGGAGCACTGTGGTAGTGTTACTGCTGAATATACATCTCAAAGCTCAGATCACTCCCAGCGAGATGAAAGATAAATGCAAAGAAGGGGCTGTAAAATGAGAATAACATTAAAATAGCTGGGTAAGGACTGATTCTTCTGAGCTTTGTGGTCTGGTCCTTTGCTCTTCAGTTTATTCAACCCTGCATCTAAATGCCCTAAGCCTTCGTGCCCACCAGTGCAGTCCAGGCTTTGCCAAAGCGTGGCAGAAACATTTTAAATTGGTGCCTGTTCACAATGTGAAGGTTTCTGCTTTAGAAAAACAAAAATTAAAAGCAGGGGAGGGAGGACATGAGGTGGCACTGCCCAAACAGCCCATCACCACCCTTTTTGGTGCTTGTTGGAAGCCTCCCCCACGGGCACAGCATCTCCTGGAGCAGTGGAGCAGCAAAATGTGCCAAGCCAAGGGCAGGAGCAGAACTGCAAAGGTGCTGGGCTGGCAGTCACAGCCTGGAGCCTGCAGGGCTGCTGCTTCCCCCCAGCCTCTCCCTGAGCCCCAGAGCTGGAACCCTGCGAGGTAAGATGCTCCAACCCTTTGCATTTCTGTCCTGAGGAAAGGGTTTAATTCTTTAGGTAGTTCCCTCTGAACTGGCTAATCCTGGCGGCTTTAAAATACCAGGCAAAAGAGAAACCCAGAAAACACCCCTAATGTTACTAAAAAATATGTGTAAGGCAGGAAAATACTTGGAGAATATGTAGCCAGAACTGGTTTTCTATTTGCCAGCATGAAATTAGCAGCTTGATTTAATTAAATGAAAAGCACAGGTTATTCTCACAGCCTGGGAATCGAGCTTGATCCTCACCAGGGAGCATTTCCAGTCACCATCCACGGGAAAGAATCGGAGGTGGAGGGTGTAAAAGAGTTGGGTTTGGTCAGTGACCCCCTGTGGGGCATCTTTCTGCCTCCGGGGAAGGGTGGGGATATGCTGGGAAGGGTTTAACTGGACCAGAGCAGCTCTTTGACTGGTTTTAGCAGGGTGGTGGCTGCGGCTCCTCCTGGTGTGTGGGGACCTCTGCTGCCAGCTCTGCAACTCGACCTGGAGACACGGGGACACCAAAGTCTTATGCTTTAATATAGCTTTTTTCCCCTAAAAGTCAATTCCCGTGATGCTTTCCCCACTTCTGTAGTTCTATCTGTGTAAAGCAGTGACAGGTGATGGAAAAACTGTGGATTTGTCGGTGTCTTCTACCATTCTCTTCCAGTTTTGTGCTTGCCAGGGCTCTGTCCAGGCTGTCTCTGGGTGTCCAGACCCCAAATGCACCTCCAGGGCTGGGTTTGTGCCAGGGAGGGTGCCTGGAAATCCTGCTCTGCCCCCCTGGCCCCAGCAGGGAGTCCCAAACTTCCTGACCCTGAAGATGTGGAGCTCCCACGGTGTGGATTTGCCATCTTCTCAAGCTGGAATCAGGATCTCTTGGTGCAAGGCTGGTCCTTGGGGAGGGACTCACCTGTCCCTTTGGTCCCTCCTGACTCTGTTGCCACCCTCTCTGTGCTGCAGAAGGAAGAAGTGGACGACACCTCGGAGGAGAACATGGAGGGGGCTCTGATAGCCCGGGACAAGGTCGGGGTGCAGGACTTTGTGCTCCTGGACTCCCACACCAGCGAGGCCGCTTTCCTCTCCAACCTGCGCAAGCGCTACCAGGAGAACCTCATCTATGTGAGTGCCATGGGGGAGATGTCCTGAGGCTCTGGGTTTGGGGCACCCACCAGGGCTGTGTCTGCTTTAGCTCGTGAAAAGAAGACCCTCAGCTGGCTCTGAGTGCCCTCACAAGATTTGAAAGGATGTGCTGTAAGTAGGAATGGAATGGGAAAGGGAACGTGCTGAAGGGAAGGCAGAACATGGGGTCTGATTTGTCTGGGAAGTGTCAAGGATTTTATTGTATGTTAACTTTAATAGAAGAATCCCATCAGCACCAAGAGATAGCAAAACCTTGCATATAAAATGTCAGGCCCTGAGCTCACTATCAGGGTTCAGCTCTACTGATTAAGTAGCTTTTGGAAGGAGTTTGGTGTTGGTTTGGAAATAGTGAAGCTTGTGGAGGGTTTTTTTTTGGTTCTCTCCTAACAAGCTCTGGGTCACCTTTCTTAGTTCTTGCAGTGTTTGACTCCTGTTTTGGGAGCTGTGATTTGGAGCAGCTTTCCCCCCTGACTGTGCTCTCTCTGCAGACATACATTGGCACCCTCCTCGTGTCTGTGAACCCCTACAAGGAGCTGGACATCTACACCGTGACCCAGATGCAGCTCTACCGAGGGGTCAACTTCTTTGAGCTGCCACCACACCTGTGAGTGACTCCTGGGGGTGGCAGCTCCACCACTTTGGGCTTCTCCTGGAATGCTGTGGCACCAGAGGGTGGCCACAGGCACCAGGACTGGGTTTTGCTATGAGACAGTCTATTTTGAGCTCAGCTTTCCCAGTGGGAGGTGTCCATGCCCATGGCAGGGGGTTGGAAGGAGATCACAGAATCCCAGAATATCCTGGGCTGGAAGGGACCCACGGGGATCATTCAGCCCCATAACAGGGATCATGTCTCAGGTCCCTTCCAACCCAAACCATTCCAGGATTCTGTGATCCTGACCAACACTTGTAATGTCAAACCAGGAGTAAATACCCTGGGAAGCCTTTGATGCTCCATCTCCTGTGCCATTCCTGATGGGTATTCTCCCCAAAATGCCTCTCCTGCCACATCCAGATATGCCATAGCTGACAACGCCTACCGGGTGATGTGCAACGAGTACAACAACCACTTCATCCTCATCTCTGGGGAGAGTGGGGCTGGCAAGACAGAGGCCTCCAAGAAGATCCTGCAGTACTACGCAGTGACCTGTCCCACCACGGAGCAGCTGCAGATCGTCCGGGACAGGCTCCTCCTTTCCAACCCCGTGCTCGAGGTGAGGGACCAAACCAGGGGGAAATGCACAGGAGTTGATGTTGGTGACCCCACTGCCCAAGGATTCCTCCACCTCTGGGCCCAGGAATGGTCAGGATGGGCCCCTTGGTGGCACAAGCTGTGACAGAATCCTTGGGATTTAATACAATTTCATCTTTGGAAATTAAACTTGGGGTTTCTAGTCGAGGACAGCTGAAATCTTGGAGTGCAGGGAAACTGCAACAGCTCCTGGGGGCTTCAGTTCTAGGCTAAAGGGAGCAATCTTTAGCTGAATTTCACTTGCAGCTATGGAAAAACATCAGTCTGTGTTTCTCTAACCCCCCTGAATTCAGTGGGACTCAGCTCTGTTACTGGAATTGGTCCTGTGGTGGGTTTGGGGCTCTCAGTGGGGTGGAAGGGACTTTACCTGTCTGTGTCTCCACAGGCTTTTGGGAATGCAAAAACCCTGCGGAACGACAACTCGAGTAGATTTGGGAAGTACATGGACATCCAGTTTGATTTTAAGGTGAGGACAAACCCAGGGGAGCACTGTGAGAACAAGCTGGATCAGAGAACCTCTTGGCACTGCCCAGGATTTATTAATCCTTGCACTGCAGATTTCTGACCTTGTTTTCACAGGCCTTGCATTCTGCAGGTAAGATCATGAGTTATCCATCCTGAAATCTTCCTACATCTCCCTGGAAAGCTGGGAGAGTTGGAAAGCACAGGTTACATTGGCAGGACAGCACACCTTTGGAGTGTTGCTCCCAAACTAAAGGTGGCACATAAGGGACAGCAGAATTGGGCTCCTCCTGACCCTGCTCCTCATTCCTGGGCGTGAAAAACCAGCCACCACAGGGAAGTTATTGGTGCTTTTGGTGTTGATCTGACTGCTTTGTCCTGCCAGGGAGCTCCAGTGGGAGGGCACATCCTCAGCTACCTGATTGAGAAATCCAGGGTTGTCCACCAAAACCACGGGGAGAGGAATTTCCACATTTTCTACCAGCTGTTGGAGGGTGGAGAGAAGGAGCTTCTGTGCTGGCTGGGGCTGGAGCGCAACCCCCAGAAATACACGTATCTCATGCAGGTGAGTGGCAGCTGCTCCCTCTGCCACCCCAGGTGCCAACCCCAGTGCCAGGGCTTGCCAAGGCAGAGGGGGGGGCTGCGGGCTCAGGCTCTGCAGAGCCCTGACCAATTTATGGTCACACCCAGGGCTTTGATTTAATCGAGGTTTTCAATCTGTGATCAAACGAGCCACTTTCAGGATTAGTAGCAGTGAAATAACTTGCTGAGGAAACTGGGAGTGAGAGCAGGATCTGTCCTTGCTGATAATAAAGGTGCTTTGCCAAGGAATTGTGCTAACCCTTCTCTCTTTGACTGTAGGGTCGATGTGCCAAAGTGTTTTCTATTAATGACAAGAACGACTGGAAAATCGTCCGCAAAGCTTTTTCTATCATTGACTTCACTGAGAAAGATATCGAGGTGTGTGTGCTAAAGGGGATGGAGAAAAGGGAGCTGCTGGAGGGAACTGCTGCTCTCCTGAAGGGATGGAAGCAGCCTGGCTTGGGAGAGGTGATAAGGGTGGAACAGGACATTGTTTGGTGCCTCCAGGACCTGAGGGAACCTACAGGACAGATGGAGAGACTTTTTACAAGGGATGGAGTGACAGGACACAGGGAATGGCTTTAAACTGCCAGAGGACAGGGTTAGATGGGAGATTGGGAAGGATTTGTTCCCTGTGAGGGTGGGCAGGCCCTGGCACAGGGTGCCCAGAGAAGCTGTGGCTGCCCCTGGATCCCTGGAGTGTCCAAGGCCAGGTTGGACGGGGCTTGGAGCACCCTGGGCTAGTGGAAGGTGTCCTGCCCGTGGCAGGGGGTATAATTAGATGAAATTTAAGGTCCCTTCCAACCCAAACCATTCCATGGGGTTGAAGGCAGTGGGTGGGTGAGGACCACGATGGCCAGGGTGGTGTCACAGCCCTGGGGCTCATTCTTTGACTCCCCTCCCTCAGCCTGGCCAATGTCCTGTTTATCAGCAGGTGTAGGAAGGGTTTGCACCATTCCCAAGCTGTGGAAACCTGTGCTCTAATGGTGTGTCTCCTGTTCTCAGCACCTCTTTGGGGTGGTTGCCAGTGTCCTGCACCTCGGGAACATCCAGTTTGAGGAGGACAGCAATGGACACGCCATCATCAGGGACGGCACCCAGATCAAGTGGATCTCAAAGGTACCTGTGCTGAGGCACTGCCAGGGCTCTGAGGGAAGCCTCACCCTGCTGTGTTTTCTCCTAAGGGCAAAACTTGTGCTCCTCAGAGCAGAAGGATAACTCTATAAATACATAAACACCCAGCTCTTGTTGGAAATTGGAATTTTCTCCATAGCTCATGTCCCTGGGACTTCCTTGTGTGCTGTTTCTGAGGGATGAGGAGGCTGGGAAGGGGCTGGGGGTTGTGCCCTGCTGATCACACAGTGCTGCTTCTTTCAGAAGTCCTGCTGGCCGTGCTCTGAGTGCCAATATTCCATTTTCCTGCAGCTCCTGGGCTCTCACTTGTCCATCCTGCAGGAAGCTCTCACCCACCGCAAGATCGAAGCCAGATCCGAAGAGGTACCGAGTGGTTCTGTGTAACCCCAGCTCTGGGGGGCAGGAGGAGCTCTGTCCTCAGTGGAAATGGGGCTTTCTCCTTTTCCATAACCCCTTCTTCTACCTGAGACATTAAATTAAATATATCCCCAATATTACAGTTTCTTTCTGAGCAAGAAAGCCCAGGGAGGGTTGGAGTGCCCAGCCTTGGAGGTGCCCAAGAACAACTGGACGAGGCACTCTGGGCTGGGGGACAGGGTGGGCATCGGGCACAGGGTGGGCTCAGTGACCCTGGAGGTCTTTTCCAACCTTTGTGATTCTGTGATTTTGGCATTTCTGTGTTTATTTCC
Source organism: Campylorhamphus procurvoides (assembly GCA_013396655.1). Taxonomy (NCBI): domain Eukaryota; kingdom Metazoa; phylum Chordata; class Aves; order Passeriformes; family Dendrocolaptidae; genus Campylorhamphus; species Campylorhamphus procurvoides. The sequence continues at coordinate 11,263 of WBMV01005731.1, read as the reverse complement.
AGGTGCTGAGCCCCCTGAACGTGGATCTGGCATTCTATGCCAGGGATGCCGTGGCAAAGGCGATTTACGGCCGGACTTTCACTTGGCTGGTCAACAAAATCAACAGCTCTCTGGCCAACAAGGTTGGTGTCCTGCCTGGTGTCCTCCCAGACTGGAGTTCTCCTTAGATACCAAGCAGAGTTTCTCCAGAGAGGCCCCCAAACCCATCCCCAAATCTCCTGGATGTGAATTGCTGTTGGGGCATCCCTGAGCTGGAAAAGTGCTCAGTGAGGTGTGGGAGTTGGGCTGTTAAAGTGGCTTCTCCTTTGGGAAGTGACACGAAGCTCTCAAGGAAAGTTTAAAATGTAGGTGAAAGAAACAAGGTGCAGGGAAGGAGCAATTGTGGTGTCTCTGACAGGATTCAACTCGGAAAACAGTGATTGGCCTGCTGGATATCTATGGCTTTGAAGTGCTGGACACAAACAGGTAAGGGCTGTTCCTGAGGTTTGGAATGTGCTGGAATCCTGCCTGGCTTCTCCCCCAGCACAGGAACTGTAAAACCTGGGCACAGGGGCTTTGCTGAACCCCCTGAAAGCTTTAGCTTGGGTTTGGGCTGCTGGTACCTCAGTGTGGGAGGAGTGTGTGGGCTGGGGCTCTGTGGAAATGGGTGGTTTGTCTGGAGAACAGCAGGAGGTGGTGGTGGGAGAAGCAGAACTGCCTGGGAATTACACAAAACCTGAGGCTCCTTTCACCCCCTGAAGCTTTGAGCAGTTCTGCATCAATTACTGCAATGAGAAGCTCCAGCAGCTGCTGATTGAGATGACCCTGAAAGCAGAGCAGGAGGAATACGAGCTGGAAGGGATAGAGGTAAGTTGTATTTCCCCCTCCTTTTCCCTTTGAACTGCCATCAGACTGAACAGCAGTGGGAAAGCCATCCTGAATTTTGCAGTTTGTCATTGTTCCCCTGGGAAGGGTGAGATTGCATCTCGTTCTGCATCTCCTTTTGAAGTGTAATTTGGCCAAGACTTAATTTCCAACAGTTAAGAAAGAAGTAGGTCCTGCCCCTGGATCTAAGTTCCAAAGAAGTTTAAAAATTGCCAAGAAAAGGTCTTCCCCTAAAGCTGTCCTTCCTTTTTCCCTCTTCCAGTGGGAGCCAATCCCCTATTTTAACAACAAAATCATCTGTGACTTGGTTGAGCAGAAGCACAAAGGAATAATCTCCATCCTGGTAAGGGCAGAGTTTGTGCTAAGTTAAAATGTCAGCCTGTGCCCTGCTCTGATGGCCCATAACCACATTTTCCCCTCTAATTATGGGATGGATCTGCGTTATCCAGGGTGTAAACATGCAGACCTTGCAAACAAGCACCCAGAAGCTGAAGGCAGAGGATCTGGTGCCTGGGGGGGCTAAAGGAGCGTGGTGATGGATGTGCTGCCTCCTCATTGATGGGCACCAAATTATGCCAAATGCTGTGGAGGAGGAGGAGGAGGGAGCAGGAGCCCAGGGCAGCTCTGACCCCTGTCTGCCCTCCCAGGATGAGGAATGTCTGCGGCCTGGGGAAGCCACTGACCTGAGCTTCTTGGAAAAGCTGGAGGAGAAAGTAGGAGACCATGCCCACTTCGTGACGTACGCATTTACCTCTGTATCCTCTGGCAGCCCCTTCCCAGCTCCCCACCGGGCAGGAGGGCAGGGAACAGCCTTTGCTTCGGGCCAGGGCACCCCAGGCAGCCCCTGCAGGGGCTGGCACTGACACTGCTGCACTGGGGGCACTGGGGGGGGTCCTGGCTCCTTACTGGGCTGGTGCTGGTTTGGGAGACTGGGCTGGTCCTGTCTCCTTACTGGGTTGGTGCTGGTCCAGGAGACTGGGCTGGTGCTGTCTCCTTACTGGGCTGGTGCTGACCTGGGAGACTGGTTTCATTCCACACTAAAATTCGGGCCCCGTGGGTGCAGCCCCTGATTTTAGCCCATGGAGGTGACATGGCTCTGGCCAGTGATGACTTTGGCCCCACTGTCCCCAAGGAAAGCTGAGGGTGCTGTGACAGCCAGCCCAGTGCCCCAGGGGGTGTAAATATTTACCCCCCTCTTGCCACGAGTGAGCCTGGGGTACCAAGAGGAGAGCAAATGCTCCTGCTCATCCCCCCTCAGAGTGCCAGCTTGGTTGGCACTGCCCTTGCCGTGGGTTTGGGGCTGTTCTGGTGGCAGATGAATGCGTTGGCGCCGGGCTGGTTCCAGCAGGAGCTGCTGAAGCCTCTGACAAGGCATCAATTCTGAGTCCTGCTGCTGAGCTGTCACTGTTCCTACAGCTCTGAACCTCGCCACAGCCAAGTGGAAAATCTGGAGCCAACTTTCTTGTCGCCACCACGTGCCTTAATGCTGTTCTGCCTGATTAAAAGCTTTAAATAGCAGTGCTGGAGCGACTTAAATGGGATGTGAACCTGGTGATGCTCTTGGAAGGAGCTTTGATAGACTAATGTGCTGTTGTGACACCCAGCTCTGCAGTTACTGACTGCTTACAAAGCTGAAACTTCAACTGTGAAGTTGCTCTTTTTTTTCTTGGCATGCTTTTTTTTTTCCTCCAAGGAATCCTTGCTTTCTAAAATTTTTCTGCTAGTCTGGAACATTTGGATTCCTCCTTTGTGTCTGGGTTCTTGCTCCAGGGCAAAATATCTCAATTGATCCTTTTCCCCGGGTTCATTTTTAAGCTGAGCTGTGATCTTTTCCCCCACACAGGCAGTGAGCAGGTATTTAAATAAATGTTATGGGCAGAAATCTTAGTATTTCAGGAAGGGGTGAGCCTTGCCAGATGGCACAGGAAGGTCACAGGGACCCTGAATTTGGGGGAGCTGCTCCCATTTGTGCCTGGTGGCAGCAGGGTATGATGCTTTGATTCTGGGCCATGCCTGCCCAGCCAGAGCCCTGTCCATGAGAGCAAACCGTGCATTTCCAGCTGTGACTCTGCCCCAAGCTGGGCAGAGGTGCTTGTTGCCCTTTCTCTTGGTGTTTTGCTGTTCTCCCCCTGCAGTCGCAAACTGGCCGACCAGAGGACGCGCAAATCCATCGACTGGGTGGATTTCCGGCTCCTCCACTACGCAGGAGAGGTCACTTACTGTGCTGTGGGTGAGTGAGAGGGCCAGGCTGGCTCCCCTGAGCCCTCAGCTGCTGTGGGGGATCCCTGGGAAGAGGAATTCCCAAATACCTGCCCTCCAAAGGCACTGCTACATGAATGTCTCACCTTTGCCTGCAGTGAGAATGTTGAGGATGGAAATGCCCCAGTTTTGTGCTGGAGCGTTTGTCTTACAAAAGAATTAAACCTTCTTTGTGTTTTGGGGTTTTTTATAGGATTTCTAGAGAAGAATAACGATCTGCTGTACAGAAACCTGAAGGAGGTAAGCACAGCAATGGAATGCTGTTTTCTTGTTCCCTGCCAGGAGCAGAAATGCTTTGCAGAAGGTGCATTTAATCCCTGCAGAGAACAAGAACATCCCTTTCTCTTTAGCAGTGATCCATAAACACTTGCATGGGTGTCCTCAGGGCTGTGCTGCCCACAGGAGGAGCAGAAGGGCTGCTCAGGAAGGCAACTTTAAATTCCCCTCTTTCAGGTGTTGTGCAACTCCAAGAATGGCATCATTAGAGACTGTTTCCTCCTGTCAGAGCTGGACAACAGGAGGAGACCCGAGACTGTGAGTTTGGTCTTCAGTCTGAGCTCTGAATGTGAACTCAACTCCCCAGGCTTTGATTTAACCACTGATCCTGCCCTCACTCCCCATGGCCACAAACTAAACCACAGGAATTCCACCTCAACACGAGGAGGAACATCTTTCCATGGAGGTTGGCAGAGCCTGAAGCAGCCATCCTCTGGAGATATTCCAAACCCACCTGGGCATGTTCCTGTGTCACCTGGCCCAGGTGTCCCTGCCTTGTTGGACTGGGTGACCTCCAGAGGTCCCTTTCAACCTGAACCATTCTGGAATTCTGAGATTCCTGCACTTGGTGGAGGTTTATGCTGCTGTTCCACCTCTGCAAACTTCCTGGCAGCTGAACAGTGATGCTGCTGAGGCAGCAGCCAGTGTTATATATAAATCTAATATGTATAATTATTATATATATACATACATTAAACACATCAGCTTTCCCTTCCAGCTTCAGGCTGGATGCAGGGGGTGAGTGGACCCCAATCCCTGCAGCTCATGAGTTGCAAGGCTGAGAAAGCTCTTTCAATGCTGTCTTAGGTTGCAACCCAGTTCAAAAACAGCCTGACGAGCCTGATAGAAATCCTGATGTCCAAGGAGCCTTCCTACATCCGCTGCATCAAACCCAACGAGAACAAGGAGCCTGGTAGGGCTGGGGACACTGCTGAGGACAGGGGGGAACTGGGAGCTGGGGGGATGTTTATGGAGATGTCTGTGCTAAGAACTCAGTTAAAGTGCAGCAAAACCATCACCCTGAGGAACTGGGGGTTGATTCCTCACCTTTGGGTGGTTGGGGATTTGATCCCTTCCTGGTTTCTCCCACCACAAGGACAGGTGGCTGAGCTGCCCCAGGCAGAACTCACCAGTGACTGTGTGTCCTTGCTGCAGGGAAGTTTGATGATTTCCTGATCCGACACCAGGTGAAGTACCTGGGGCTGATGGAGCATCTGAGGGTGAGACGAGCCGGCTTCGCGTACCGGCGCAAGTACGAGCTCTTCCTGCAGAGGTGAGTGCTGTGTCCCTAAAGAGGGGAGCTCTGTGTCCCTAAAGAGCTGAGCTCCCTTAAGGTTGGTTATCCTGACTCCATTTAAGGACAGGTTCTCGGGCCCAGGAAGAATGCAGACTATCCAATATGGATTAAAGCAAGACTCCAACTTTATTAAAGAAACTTCTACACTTATACCATTTCTGACAGTACGTGCATTAAAACCATTGGTGCAAATAGATACAAGCAAATGCTAATTGGCTATTAATAAAAGGTGCTAAGTCCATGATCTCATCCAGCCTGTCTCTAGGTTCCCACAGCTCCTGCAGGTGTTTATTTTAATGAGTACACAGGGCTTCAGCCAAGGCTAACTCCCTTTTTGCTCTCTCATGAGAAACTTACAAAGATAGCAGGCCCCCACAAGGCCAAAACTCCCTTGCTCTCTCTCACGAGAAACTTACAGGGCCAGCTGGTTCCCAACACTCCTTCTTCCTGCAGAGGTGGGCTCTTTCTCCCAGGGAATCCTGCCCTCCCTGGGGGCTCCAGAGCGAGTCCCACTGATGGGAGGGCTCAGCACACACTCCTCTTCCTTAAAAATAACCTTGGCATGTCTTATCTGGATCTGGTTTGTTCTGATTTGGTCTCCTCTGTCTTGAATAGAGCGGTGGGAATTTGAGGGGGGGAGTTTCAGGGGGGTTCCTCAAATTTCATGTCATTTATGTTGATGTCTTGCTGATTTCTCAGGTATAAATGCCTCTGTCCAGCCACCTGGCCCAACTGGCACGGGCCAGCAGCCGAGGGTGTGGAGAGGCTCATCAAGCACATTGGCTACAAGCCTGAGGAGTACAAATTAGGAAGGTAAATGGCCCTGCTCTGCCCATGTCTCTGCTCTCGGTGCTTGCTGTGGTGGATCCTGTGTGTGACATGAGCAGGGGGAACAGATTAAACCCCAGATGCATAAATTTCCTCTTTATTTTTACCTGTTTCCGTGGGAGTTTCAATCCAGGCTCGTTTCCTCCATCTCTGGGTGAGGGCAGAGGGGCTGCTCTGCCTCATCTCCCATGTCCTGTCTGCTTGGGTGGCATCCCAGCTGGCTGGAGAACCTTGACTTGGACAGCTGAAATGATGGCTCACTGTGAATAACAACCTGCTCCTGCTCTCTCTTTCAGAACCAAAATATTCATTCGTTTCCCCAAGACTCTGTTTGCCACAGAAGATGCGTTTGAGTACAGGAAAAACCTGCTGAGTAAGGTTCCAGTTCCCTTTCTGTGCCACAGACACAGCAGGGCCTGGTGGACCCTGTCCCTGAGCTCCAGGGAGATGCAGGAGGTGCCAGGTTGGATGGGGCTGGTGGAAGGTGTCCCTGCCCATGGCAGGGGGTGGAATGAGATGAGTTTTAAGGTCCCTTCCAACCCAAACCACTGTGGGATTCTGGGGTGAGAGCTGAGACAGCTCTGCAGAATCCATGGGAAACTTAGTGCACTTTCTCCAGGGTGGGGAGAAATCACTGGCTCTGTTTGGCTCCTTTAGAGCTCCTCAGTCCCATGGGTGGCTGCTGGTCCATGCCTGGATGCACCAAGTGCCTTTTCCTTGGGATTGGGGTCTCACCTGTCTCATCCTGGAGGGTTCTTGTCTGTACCTGCTTGAAAAGCATAAATGGAGGGCGTGGGACCTCCTGGGCCTGTTGGTGTTGTGGCTCCTGTTCCCTGGAGCTCGTGCAGCCCCTCCTGTGCTGGTGGGATGTGGGATCTCTGATCTGGGAGGTACAAGTGATGTCTCTGGGTTCTTTTCCAGTTTCAAGACTACAGGCCAAATATAAAGGATTCCTTGGGCAAAGAGCCTACCAGAAGAAGAGGAAAGCAGGTATGGGCTCTGGAGTTGAGGGTTCTCTCAGGGCTGGGCTTTCCATTGGGGTTGTAGCTTTGGGAGGTCACAAATCCACGTTGCTGTGGGGGACACTCGTGGGTTCCCTGCAGGGCTGTGGGTGTCGAGTGAGATGCAGGTGTCAGGTGAGATGAAGTGTCAGCTGCACAAAGAGCATCCCCAGAGCACTTAGAGAGGCCCCCTTGGCTGTGTTTGGCTCCTCACACCACGAGCTGCTCTTGGCCTCAGCCAGGCAGCAGCTCTGAGGAGCCCCAGCACCTTCTGCTGCCCACGTGGGGACATTCTGGGCTACCCAGGAGTTGATCATCAGCTGCTGGGGGGAGAAAAACCCTTTTATCACATCAGGCAGGCTGACCTAAAACCTGCAGGCTCAAAGGGTGGGTTCTGAGATGGGACAGTGGGAGGCTGAGCAGTGACAAGGTCTGGCACTGCCTTGGTGTTGTACAGGTGGGACTGGATCAACCACTTAGGACAGAGAAGAAAACATCCCAAAATTCTCGCTGTCTCCACCAGCTGATCTTTAGAGCTGCCAAAGCAGCAGCTCCAAGGTGTGCTGTGTGGGCTCAGGGGCAGCATGGCACAGCCCCTCTGATCCCTGGCTCTGGTTGCAGCCATCAAGCTGGAGGCGTGTTGGCGAGGAGCGCTGGCACGGAGGGAGGCCAAGAAGAGGACGTGGGCAGTGCAGACCATCAGGAAGTAAATCCCACCCTTGGAGGGGTCCTGGGCAGGGCTGTGGGTGGGGGGTCCCAGCGTGGAGATGGTCTCTGGACCACGAGCCCAGAGCACTGACAGCACAGGGAGTCACAGCCAGGTCCTTCCCAGCTGTTTCCAAGCTGTGGTTGCAGGAGGGGCACAAGTGCCAGGGGGTGGCACCTCTTCAGGAATCCTCTCACTGGCACAAATTTCTGTGGCTCTGATGCTTTGTATTTTCAAACCATAGAAGTCCAGAGTGCTTTGGGTGGGAAGAGACCTTAAAGCCCATCCAGTTTCACCCCCTGCCATGTGCAGGGACACCTCCCACTAGCCCAGGTGGCTCCAACCTGGCCTTGGACACTTCCAGGGATCCAGGGGCAGCCAGAGCTTCTCTGGGCACCCTGTGCCAGGGCCTGCCCACCCTCCCAGGGAGGAATTCCTCCCTAATCCTTTGCATGACCCTCCATTCCCTTACGTGTGGTCCTCCCTCTCCACCCCCTCAAACCCAGCTCCTGGAGCAGAGCTGATCTTCCTTTCGAACCCCAAAGCACCCTGTTTGGGCCAACAAAACCTGGAAGAAAATATTAATATTTAAAATATCACAAAGCTAAAGATTTCCTGTAGCACATTGCTGTAGCACAGGTGACCTGTGAACCTGCTGTGTGCCCCCTGTCCCTCACCTTGTTCCTTGGATTTCTGGGGGTCACGTGCCAGTTCTGCTCCGGTGTCTCCTGTAGGTTCCTAACTGGTTTCATCCATCGGAAGAAGCCCCTTTGCCCAGAGAACAGGGAGTTTGTGAGGCTCGCCCAGTACAACTACCTGATGAAGCTCCGGGACCACCTTCCAAAAAATGTCTTGGACAAGAGCTGGCTGAAACCTCCCTCCATCCTGGAAGAGGTGAGAGCTGCTGCTGGAGGCTTTGGGAGGGGTGGAGATGCTTCTGTTCCATGGTCATGTGTGTGCACAGCTCGTGTGGGAGAAGGGCAGGGATCTGCTGCCTTGTCCTCTGCTCAGGTGGGATGGCAGGACCTGTGGAAGGGCCTGAGCTCTGCTGTGTTTGGATGGGAGTGGGAGGAATGGCCCCACTGTTGGTGTTTCCACGGGGGAGGAGAGAGTTCTGTCTTTCAAACAACAGAAAGGGAAATGCACAGACAGAAAAGTGACCTCATGAGCCCTGTAAAGACAAAATTACTCCAAGACTTTAGGCTCGTGGCACAGGCAGACCTGTTTGCACAACTCCCCTCCTGTTTTGTTTTTCCCTTTTTGCCTGTAGACATCTGAGCTGCTCCAGAAGATCTGCATGAGGAACCTGGTGAGGAAATACTGCCGGGGGGTCACTGCTGAGAGGAAAGCACAGGTAACCAACACCTGAGTGCAAGGGTGGGAGGCAAACAGTGTGCTGTGACCTCTGCTCCCTGGGGACCTCCTGCAGCTCCTCCTGCCCCCCTGCTCCTCTCACTCACTCAGCAATGACATGAGAGTCAGGGATTCCCTCCGGTGTCCCTTGCCATGTACAGAGCAGTTCTCCTGCAGACATGTGGGGGTTTATCTTGGGGCATTAAAACTGCACCCCATGTAATTAGAAAAGATCCATAAATCAGAAAAATCTGCAGGATTGTCCCTGCTGCCCCTTGATTTGGTGTAATACAGGAACAGCCTCAAGCTGTTGGAAGAAAAGCAGCACAATGCCACGAGTCCATAGCAAGGTGGGCAGTGCATGGGTGGAAGGATTTTGGGCAGTACCAGGGTTTGCATTACACCTCTGTGTTCCTGGTGGAGTAAAGGCTGTTCCTCCCCTCCTCAGCTGCAGCAGAAGGTGGTGACCAGTGCTGTTTTCCGAGGGAAGAAGGAGGGATACACACAGAGCATCAACCAGCCCTTCCTGGACACCCGGCTGAGTGAGTGCACAGCGACCCCGAGAGCAGCTGGGAGGGGACTGTGCCAAGGGATGAAGACAGTCAGAGCAGCTCTGTGGTGGTTACTGGGACAGTGGTGACTGTCTGTCTGTCTGTCTGTAGGTGTGTCACCCACACTCACGTTCTCTTTCTTGTTTGCTCCTCAGAAGTGAGTGATATAAACCCCAAAGTGCTGCAGCTCATCCAAGGGGAGAACATCAAGGTAAGGGAAGGACAGGACCCTTGGAATTGGTGTCACCAGAGTCCTGGAGCTGGTTGCTCACACAGGGCCTGACAAACAGCAGGGGAGCCACTGTTTCCTTGCTTTTAAATTGGAGCCAGGTCTCAAAATGCACCTAAAAAAGTTATTTATGATCCCATTCCTGGCCCTGTTTGGGCTGTACAGGGCAGGAGCAGAGCCAGGGTGTCCGTGCACTTCCCGTGGTCATGGCACAGAGGGCACAGGTGCCCCATTTTGCTCAGAGTAGGATTCTGCCCCCCAAATTTCCCAGTATAAAGAATCCAGGCCCCTGTGAGCAGAGCTTGGTGGGAGCTGGAGCTCCACAGGCAGAGCTGCTCCTACCCAGGAGGGATCCACTGCCTGGCCTGGCCTGGGGCAGGGACAGTGGTGACACCAACTCTTTGCTTTCAGTACGTGACCCCTGTGATAAAATACGACAGGAACGGGTTCAAGGCACGGGAGAGGCTCCTGGTGCTGACCCAGAGCTCGGCCTGCGTGGTGGAGATGGCCAAGCTCAAGCAGAAGATCGACTATGCCACACTGAAAGGTAACCTGGGGACCTTCTGTCCAACCTGGGCTGGTGGAAGGGGATGGTCTTTAAGGTCCCTTCCAACCCAACCCACCCCATGGCTTTGTGATGATTCTGAGTCCTCGTGGGGCTTCACGTCCCACCTGAGACCCTGGTGGGGGGAGGATGAACTTCTGAAACCTGGTCTTGCAAAGGTGTTTGAAGCAATGACCTGCTTGGGGGATGGACAGAGGGTCTGGCTGTCAGCCTGGAAACACAATTTAGTGACTAAGGGGACACAGTTCTTTGTTGTGCTCCTCTATTTAAATCTTTCACTTCCTGCTGACATAGAGGAGAGAAAAAATAAAACAAAGGCTTTTCTACCCCAATTTGGAGGTATTTTTAACCCTGCCACTGTTGGAACTCCAGTCCAGGGGTAGAATATATACTTTGTCCCTTGTCTGTCACCAAAACCAAGGTGGCATGGAAAGGTACAGAACATGGACAAGGGGATGACAGGGGGAACTTCAGAAGATATTTTGAAAACTTAATCAAAATAGGAGCTTTGCTGTGTTTTGCTCTAAGCAGGACATTCTTCACACTGAGGAAGGGACTAAGGAATTGTCAGGATTCAGGAATTCCCCCTCAGGAACGTGGGGCTGGAGTCCTGTCCCTGTGGGAAGGTGCTGAGGGAGGTGTGGGGCTGGGTTTGGCAGGTTTCCCTCTAATTCTGGATTTCTTTTGAAGGGATCTCCACCAGTAACCTGAGTGATGGGATCGTGGTCATTCATGTTCCAGAGGACAACAAACAGAAGGTACAAAACCACACCACAGCTCCTCTGAGCTGGTGGTTAAAAGTGAGCTCTTGTGGCTGGTGCTTCCACTACCATCCTAAAAAACCCCTGGGATTACACAATTAGTGATATTTATTAATTCCTCCTCACCAGACTTGTGCTCCAGACCCTTCCCCAGCTCCGTTCCCTTCTCTGGAAACACTCTTGTGTTTTTTTAAGAGCCAGAGTTGCTGTAAATCCTTAATAATCCCTGGAAAAAAAGCTTAATTTGATCATTTCTGCTCTGGCCTCCCCAGGGAGTCTGTCTGAGTGTCCCACTGCTCTGTGTCACGTGCTGGGCTGGTGCCAGGTGCCTTTGTCCCTCTTTTCCCATCCCCAGGGCGATGTGATCCTGCAGTGCGAGCACCTCTTCGAGACGGTGACAAAGCTCTGCATGTTGTCCAACAAGCAAAGCCTCGTGAAGGTTGTGCAGGGAAGGTGAGGAAGGTGATGGGCAGCACTGGGCAAGTTGTATTCCATGGAAAAACCTGGTTCAAAACCTTTTAGGTTTGGATTATTCAAACAGTAGAGTGCCCAGAGCTGGGCAGGCCTGGTGCA
>WBMV01005729.1:0-16844 GCA_013396655.1 Campylorhamphus procurvoides | reverse complement strand
GAAGGAAAGAGGCGGAGGCGGGGTTGTGGCTGCAGCCAACGAGGAAAAGAACTGAACCGTTTATTGAGGGGAGCAACGACTTTTATAGCCTCGGGAGGGAAGGTTCGAGAAAAAGGGGCGGATCTGAGGGATTGACAACTTGGATTAGACATCTGATTGGGTAGGAGACGGAAACTCCGCCTCCGGGGAGTGGCAATAGGAGAGGCTATGAGGAGTGGTCTGCCCGATATGGTAAGGCCTACGTGCCGTTACCATGGGCGACCAAGGGACCAATGGTAGCTGTACCTAAGCCCGGGAAGCAGCTAACCAATGGGGGACTATTTCTAAGGGAGAAACTGGGGAAGAACTGGGGTACAACCAATCAGAACATTCGTAATTATTACCATTGCATAACTAGTCTAATACAGTGAGGTAACTAACTCTAATTAAACTGGCATCTTCTCTTTAGTGAAGTGTTCTTCATATTCGGGTCTTCTACACAGCTGATTCTTCCTCTGATTCAGTTTTCTCTGGTGTCCTGTTCCTCCGCCACATGATGTAGGAATCCCTGATTCCCACACTAAGCAGGTCAGGCCTTGGGAATGCAAAGAGAGCACCCAGTAGAAGGAAGAAATTTAGAGAAAGTAAGTCAGCCAAAAGTAGTTTATGGAAACTTAGGGAGATTAGACTTGGGGACACCACTGACCTTTAGAGTTCTGTGATGGGAAGGAGTGTGCTATTTACAGTAAGTATTTGGAAAGCTCTCATAGCTTCCTTAGGACTAAGAAATTAGTTTGGCAATATGGACTGCACTATGACCTTCTTTATCCTTCCCAGTGATTGCTGAGGTTTTTTATTATTAACTTTCTGGTGAGAACTAAACTTAGAAGATTATTATTATTACAACTAGTGATTTCCTTAATTTGAATTAAAATTCTCTTAAATATAAAAACTTCCTTTATTTCTATGTTTTTCTCATCAAATATGCTTTCCTGTTGTTTTAAATGGCCATTTTCCTTACTAAGTACAACTTTCAACTGCTTATTTTAATTGTCGTGTTTCACTGGCTTATCATTATTTTTGCCACAGTGTTTGGCAACCGTTGTTCTCCAACACTGATAATATACTAGTATCATAATGACAACATGATCTTATTTTTGAGAGAGTGAGTCAACAGGTTCTGTAATACATAAAAACCTTTCTACCAAGGGCCTTTGGATCAGTGTTGGATATCAGAAATTGAAATTCTGAGATCTGAAGTCTTTTCTTGGCTATGTCAGAGACATTTTTAGGTGAGTTAGGGACAACAGTTTTATCCACTGTATCTCATTTTCACCATCTGCTGTGTGATTGTGCCTGTCTGCATCTCAGGCATATTTGAACTCAGCTTGCTGACGTTTGTAAAATACTTTAACATCTTTGCACATGTTATTTGCAACTACTATTAATTCTGTGAGCTGAGTGTTGTAATACAGAGTTGTTAATTTGTTCTAGTGTGTATATTATGACAGCTATAAAAGACTTACTGCTGTTGTGACTTTTGTAGTCCTGTTGGTTTAAGGGGCTGTTCTGATGTTTTATAATATACATTAATACACACAGGACATATATAGGCTATGCAGGGCAATAGTGTCACTACTGGTTCTATTCCTTCAGTTTCTGCTTCCACCTGTTAAACTTCCTCATTTTGCAGTTTGTTCCAGTGGATGTTTGCCACAGATGAACAGAAACATCCTGGCTTTATTACCCCACATTTGAAGCTCTTTCCTTTGCAGTTTCAGAGGGCAGTGGAGAAATTTAGATATGCTGATACCATCACGTGTGAATAAGGCTTTTCTTTGGGTTTGTGTTTGGCTAGCTCATACAACTGCCTGCAGTCATGTCAGCAGTATATTGCTGCACAGCTGTTTATGGCGCAAGTAACCTGCTTGTCCATGCTTGGCTCTCTGTGTTCTCTGAGAAGGAGAAAATGCTAAGCATTCAGAGCTGATTGATGCTGTGATCTTTATTATGTCTATAGAAGGATAAATATGGATACTTATAAAAGAAATTACAGCTTTAAAAAGTAGGGGTGTTAGTTATTTTCTTTAGATGATATTCTTTGCCACGTCTGGCCTGGAGCATATAAAACTGCCATAAGCCCTTAAGAGGGAATAATGTACCTCATACCAATTAACAGTATGATCAGATGATTGCAAGCAGATGTGAGGGCTGCCTCAGGTGCTGCTAACCCCTCCATTCAGCTGGCTGGGAGCACACATCTGACTGTTTGCATGGTGAAGTGAGACACGTTAATCCTCCAGAAGGAGAGGCTGGTGGCAGGCAGCTCTTGTTGTTGACCTTTTTAAACTGCTACTTCTGGTCCTCACAGAGTCAGAAGTGAAATGCAGGGGAACTTCAGTTCTGCAGTGACTGAAGCCATTGGGGCAAGACTGTTGGTTCAGGAGGTGAAAGGAGACAGAACCAATAGCTTTCACTCTTGGGGCGATCTGGGTCTTAGGAACTCAGGATTACCAGTAGCATATTTAAAATTTTATTATATTTTTTCCTTTGCTAATAATTTTAATGTAGATCAATGCACATTTGAGAAGCAGACTACTGTTTTGATTTTGGTGATGACCATGTGTCATTTAAAAAGTAGATTTTCTTAGACATGGAAAAATTTTCTTTTATATGGCCATTCTTTATTGAAGTAATAGTATTATTAAAGATTTGTTTAGTCTGTTGAGAGAAGTCACCACACAAACCAGTTTGTGTTTTGGCATTTACACAATTTTTGAACTGAAGTATGCAATTCATTGAACTGAATTAATTAAATGTGACCTCAAAATTTATGTTCAGTAGTGTACTTGTCACACTTTTTCTATGAAAAATGTACCTGGAAACATGCACTTGAACTTGGCATCTGGACATAGTCCTGGGCAACAAACTCTAGGTGGGCCTGCTTGAACAGGATGGATCAGATGACCTTCAAGGGTCTCTTCCAACTCCAGCCATTCTGTGATTCTATAGTCAGAAGCCTTTGGGCATATTTTGAACATGCACTCAGCCTGTCATGACACTGACTGCCTTCCAGGTTCTTTTCTGTACCAGCAGCAAGCTCAGCAGCTGTCAGTCTTGCACCCAGAATTCGGTTTTGAAACTTATATCTCCACCTTGAAAATACATATGTCACCTTCAGCTAATTGCAACCTATGACTTTCAATTTGATCTTCAATGTTCTCCACTCATAAATTTGTCCTCGCGCATAAAACATGTTATTTTCAGTTTAAGGATATATGTGAAGTTGTTTTCATTAAGATTATGGCCTCTATGATCCCTGACTTGTTGCAGCATATCTGCTTTCAAGACAAAAACTGTCTGCAAATAATTTAACTAATTCAATCGATCATTCATCTATGAAGTCTGTGAAGTTTGACCAGTTTAATTGCAATGAAAGGATAGCAGAAGTCTTCTCAAGTTAAAACATGTATTTTTCCACCTTTTTGAAAGAAAACCAGGTATTATTTATATAGCAAAAATTAAGAGAATAATATGGAAATGAGAAAGAAGTTTCTACTATGCATAACTCCACAGGACTTGCTCCTGGAAGAGAGATCATGAACAACACCCATTCATGCATCTCCCACTTTTAAATGAAACAGGACAGGTGACACTCAGTTTTTCCCACATGTTTGATTAGCATGAGTTATAAATTAGCTTTAATGACAATGCTAACAATTGTTCTCTAATTCTCTGTGCTGCCACAGAACTTGTGGGACTATGTTGATACCCTATCTGTCATTTATTCTCTGTCTTGTCTGCTAGGCAGATTTACAATTATTTCAAAATTAGAGATCAGTACAAGAGAAACACATTTAAATAAGGCTTCATCCACACTCATTCCTGCATTCCTGATAGAGTATTTTGACATTCAGTGCTAGAGTAAGAAACTTGGTAAAGGCTAATTGGAGGTGAGGTGAGTAGTGGCAGGTGGCAGCTGTTTATTTTAGAGGTGAGTTGCAGAATACAAAAAGCATGTCGTGAGAAGCTAGAAGGTGAAACTTTCAGGTGGACGGATGTAATGAATGTGTTGCCCAGAAAAGAATGAGTGTTCTAAGCACTAATGGTTTCATGATTTTCTTCATTGTATCATTGTACCTGTTTGCGGGAATTAAATACAGAACAAGCAAGAAATCCAAGTTTGGGTTGTCTGAGTAGCTCCCTGTAATTTCTGTAAACTTTGAACAGCTCTCAAAACAGTGGAATTGTATCCAGAGTGTAATAAATACCATTAGATTCCTTCCACTTTGTCAAAAAAATAGATGAAAATCAGTGGAAATTAATCCTGATTCAGATACCTCTTGAAGACATTTATGATCATGGAATTATAGAATGGCTTGGATTGGAAGGGACCTTCCCTGGAGCAATGTGGTGTAGTGAAAGGTGTCCCTGCCCATGGCAGGGAGGCTGGAACTAAGTGATCTTTAAGGTCCCTTCAAACCCAAACCATTCTATGATTCATTCTGTGATTCTGGACATTATTTGCACAATGGTATCTGGACTACTGTATGAAGAATATTGTATTCTCTACATATATGCCTGGAATTGTGGACATTTTGATAATTAATTTGTCATTATGGAGAAATGTTACCTTTATTACTCAGAATAGTGTAGTTCTGTTTGGGGAGTGTTGATTTAAAGCAAATTTGCTACTGCTAGGATATTATTTTAAAACAGCGTTGGTGCACATATAAAAGGAACTTCTTTGACATTGGATAGGGGAAGCAATTTAGTTTGGATGTTTAAAACCTGTAGTAAGCAGTATTTTTAGACATAGACCTGACCATTTCTATGTCACTCATTTGTAAAGCACCCTGGAACAGCTGGTTGCAGGGACAGTGCGATCTTACACCCGCCTGGCTGACTGCATGGAGATGCCCCCCAGGCCGGGCAGTGCACACTGTGTGAATGCTGTGTTATCCAAGGCTCGTGCTGAGCTGCACCTCTGTGGGTGCAGGTGACTCTGCAGGTTTGGTGTCTGCATGAGCCTTCTCTCTAGTTCTGAGGGTAACTACCGGCTGTTTATGCAAACACTTTGGGAATGGCAAATGATGCGTGAAGGGAGCAAAGCAACAACTCTTCACAACGGGTTGTTTTTCCCTCCTCAAGTTTGTGATGACCTGTCACTTGTGAATGTCATCTTAACAAATCACTATTTAATCGTCCTCACAACAATGGGTTTATTTGTCAGTGAAGACCTATGCTGTCCTACTGGAAAAATCTTAAGAGTAGGCAACACGATGTTGCTTTTTAACCCAGTTTTGCAAAATTTCAGCAAATTTTCCAAGAGCTATTCTGGAAATATGACACTGAACATTTTCAGTCTTTTGTTTTTGTTTTGTGAAAGATTACTTTTTAAAATAAATTACTTGCACATAGAATTCAATGGTACACTAAGTTTGCTGATGACACTAAACTGGGAAGGAACTGTGTACTTCCTCAAAGGCAGAATGGCCCTGAAGAAAGATGAGAAAAATTAGAGGCCTGGGCAGTCACCAACTGTATGCAGGCAAGGACAAGTGGCACATTCTGCACCTGGGATAGGGCAATCCTGGATTTATGTACAGACCTGGAATTTACAGGAGTCTAGAGAGCAGTGTCACAGAAAGGGCCCTGGGGGTGCTGGTCATTGACAAGTTGAATCTGAATCAGCAGTGCCCTGACAGCCAGGAGGGACACCCCTGTCCTGGGGGGCATCAGGCAAAGCATCACCAGCTGGGCGAGGGAGGGGATTGTCCCGCTCTGCTCTGCACTGGGGTGGCCTCACCTGGAATATTGTGTGCAGTTTTGGACACCACAATATAAGAAGGATATTAAGACATTAAGAGAGTGTCCAAAGGAGGGCAACAAAGATGGTGAAGAGCCTTGAGGGGAAGCCGTGAGAGGAGCAGCTGAGGGCACTTGGTGTGTTCATCCTGGAGAAGAGGAGACTGAGGGGAGACCTCACTGCAATTACAACTTCCTCGTGAGGGGAAGAGGAGGTGCAGGCACTGATCTCTTCTCTGTGGTGACCAGTGACAGGACCTGAGGGAATGAACTGAAGCTGTGCCAGGTGAGGTTTAGATTGGATGTTACAAAGAGTTTCTTCACCCAGAGGGTGGTTGGGCACTGGAACAGGCTCCCCAAGGAGGTGGTCACAGCACCAAGCCTGACAGAGTTCAAGATTTTGGACAATTCTTGGGCACATGATGTGACTCTTGGGGCTGTCCTGTGCAGGGCCAGGGGTTGGACTTCAATAGTCTCTGTGGGTCCCTTTCAACTCAGGATATTCTATGACTGTATGCCATCTAAAAAATACATTTTATACATAAATTTCCCATATTTTTTTTAGTATAATTAAAGACGTATGATACTTCCAGCACTCATTTATTATTACTTTGTAATTCTTGCAGAAGGAAAAAATAAATCTTGCCCAGGAAATCAAGTATCTGTTTATTAATTGCAATCAATTGTCCCAAGCAGCCAAGTTTTCAATGGATTTTGTTGATCTGAGTAATTTGAAATCCAGTTAGCAAAGTTCATTAGTTCTTAATTTTGAAGAAGGATTTTTTTTTCTGTTTGATATATAATCATCTTTTCATCAGCATTTTATGGTATATAAAAGTCATTATAAGCAAAGCAAAGGCTTGGCACTGCTCTAAATGCATGCTTCTTGAATCTAATATGATTTTTAAATAACATGCTCCCTTGTGTTTGATTCCTGTTAACTGAAGACATACATTTCATTTGAAATTGTGGTCATTTTCTTTCAAATTAGCCATCTCAATACTTATTTCTTGAGAGTACATTCTATATATATGTGATCATTCTATGTACAGAAAGGTAATTACACTTGTAACTTGGGAAATAATATGTTGCAAATTCTCATACTGGCTATGCATGGCTACTGGTGACATTAACTTGGGCAGACTTTTTAAACAGACGTAATAAAATCATCTCAAGAAGGGCTTGTGATCCCCAAAGCCTTCTTATTTCAATTGAATTATTTGTCTGCTAATAAAATATATGCTTTACATAAAAACAACCTGGTTGTGTTCCTAAACTATTACAGGCACAGTGACAGAGCTGCAAAACAAAGTTAACACAGAGTTCTGGTCCTGCTCTCCCCTGTGCTCCAGTACCTTTTTCACAATAAATCCTTCCATGCTGCCTGTGCCAGTGAAGGCAGTGGAGGGCACAGGACAGTCTAGAAAAACATTATCCATGCAGCAAAATGCATTGCACATCTGAGCCAGCATTGTCAGGGATTACAAGTTCTCCACTGATCTTTAACCAGTGAAATGGAAGAAATCTTTTCTGAGTACATGAGAAGGTGTAATTTCAGAAAGGCTGAATTTACTTGGATTCTTGTGGGAATGTAAAAAGAGGGTCTTTCAAGCAAACATACTCTCTCTGCCAAACGTCAAGTTTTATGGAAAACACGGTGCCACAAGTCCTTTTCTATAAGTCACTAAAGTTATTTATTTATTTAACATATGCTTAGAGATGGATGAGCCTTTAGCTATTATTTTCCAAATTTTGGAAATGTCAGCCTGAGATAAAAAGCTTGCAAGGAAAATTTCACTCCAAATAGCTGTTTTGGCAAATTTATATACTGTTCTGTGATTCTTACTAGACGATTCTGTATTTAACTATCTTAAAAATGAGCAATGCTCCCAAGCCTGTTTTTAATGCAACTTCCATGGCAGTGGCATCCTTTTGGAATTAAAAGACTCCACGTGAAGTACCTGACTGACTCCAGATCTCTAAACTGGCTATTCAAGTTTATCAGCACAAATCATGACTGTGTAATGGACAGCTATCAGATATTTACTCAAAAAATTAAAATCAGTGAAATATTCTCAATAGCTGTATATTTGTGCACTGGAAGAGCAAGGTCAGATCCACAATATTACACCTCATTAAAGGATAACATTTCATTACAGTAGCAAACACCTATGCCAATGTTATTTTGTGACCTAATGACAAAAGAAACAAAACCAACAAACAAATAAAATAGAATAAAGAACAAGAAAAACTATAAGGACACCAGCAATTCTCTTTTACTAAAATTACAATTTGTGCTGTCTTTATTGTATGCTATTTTTGTCTTTCTTAATTCCTTTATTTCTCTCGTTCTCTAAAGTGAGACTCCATGGCTTTGAAAAGGTAAAGGAACCTGGAAATGTAATCTGTTTGCAATCTTCATATTTTCAAATATCTTTACATGAGTGAATATTTGAAGGTATTTGAACTCTTTGGGACAAAACGGCTCAACTGCCTAATATCTTAATATGGACACATTTTAGGATAGGCCAAGATACTACAAAAATGCAATTTTAAATTGTAACCCTGGAATTTAGTTGCAGCTACTTGCATTTCACTGGGGTGTTACCAGTGGATAGTCTTGTAAGAATGCAAAGGAATGTTTTTAAACAGAATGAACAAAGCTTTGATCTTCTGTATAATCAGAATAATTAGATCTCCAGTGGGGAGTGGTGCTGCTGCTGTTTGTTTGTGTTCAGACATTTCGGTTTCCTGACTAGGAGAATAATTCATGTGCTATCTCCTTGGAGGCCTCTCAGAGTTCTGACCAAATTTCATTGTTCTCGCCTTGAGATCAGTCGAGCTTTAAGTGATATAGCTGTATCCAAATACAACAACCCATTCGTTTTGCCTGCCTATTACTGAAAGTTAACTTGCGTGATGTATAGATTTCTTTTTATGTCAAAGGAGGTACAATTGCTTTTCTGATTTCTTCCTTTTTATTTTCCACAGGATGATGATCTCAGTTACAACAGCCACCCCACCTGGCCAGGGCAGTGGCTCTGCAGGGGCTGCCTGGGAACACCAAGACATCTGTCACCCCTGGGATGGACCAGAAGCCCTTCCCGGCTGGCTTGTGGCAAAATAAGTTATTCAGGTCTTGGGAAAAAGAAGCTTACTTATTTACTGCTTTCCATCTCCAACATTTGTGTGGTGTTTGCCTTCTCCTGACTTTAAATTCCTTACTAGCTTAAGTATAGTCTGCTCTTACTTTCTTAGTAGTCTGTAAAATAACTGCATTGCCATAATACTATTATCTGTTGATAATGTGTTATTTTTCTTCAGTGCAAGTCCATGGTTGCTACTTGCAATATAGGAGGTCACAGACTGCATCAGAACCCCAAATTTCCACTGTTTGTGTTTCCAAACACCACATTTTTGCCACATGGAATGCTTTTTCACACAAAGAGTAATTTCCTCTATGTTTATGGAAATGAGGTATGTATACAAAGAAAGTAATGTTGAATTTCAGTGTAACTTACTGGGTTTTTTCCCCTTGAGTAGTAAAGATGTAAATGGTCCAAATCTATTGTTATAACTGGTTTGGCAAAGTTCTTTCTGATTTCAGAGGAACTCAAAATTATTAATTTCATGCATTTTCAATTACTGGACTCACTGTTCTTTTAGGGTTTGTACCATGTCTGTCAGTGGTCTGATTTAAATTGTGAAACTTTCTAAAACAATAGTTATTCAGCATCAGTACCATCAGCAGAAATTGATCTTTAGTGAGGAAATCCTTCATTTTAGATTTTTGTAGACACTACTGAAGAAGCTATCTGTAAATCATTTTTTGTTACAGGGAAATCTTGAATCAATAGGAACTGGTCTTTATATAAATGAGGTTCTGTATTCAGTCAGTTTGATCTATGCACAGTAGTTTACAGGCAATTACCAAAATAAATGTCACTTTTACATTTAATGGAATAGACAGGTACTCTTTTCAGAAAATATTAATTAACTAATGAACAGTTTCTGCAGCAGCTCTGCCTCTGAGTATACCCAGTAATTCAGCAGTGACTATTTATTTAACAGGTATGGTTATCTAGAGATGGAGGCAACTCTTCAGTTATTAAATCTTGAATATGAAAAAATTATAAAAGCAAATATATGTGTACAGTCATTCAGTCACCTTCATGAGTGGTAAGGGAAGCATTTTCTTCCCTATGGCAGGTGAGGAATTTAAAGCTACTTTTGCAGTGAAGCACAGCATGACAGCTACATGAAAAAGCTCCTGCATTAACCAGTCTTCACACTTACTTTGTTAATGCTATTTTACTGTAAATATGTTCTCTACAGAAACATTAATACCTTCTGTTGATAGGTTCTGAGTGAACTTCCAGGCTAGAATACTTGATAAAGAGACAAGATTTGTAGAAAGCAGTAGTACTGTGCTTTATTAGTTGTGTAACTAGCAGAATCAAGCTTGTAATTGCACAATCCTTCACCTAGGTGAAGAGCAGCAGGCTCCAGGCTAAGTGTTACAGCGACACCAACACACAAACTAGGAGAGTGTAGTGTGTGACTGTGCCAAGCAGGAGGAGTCATGCTTCATCTTATGCTTGCTGAGAGATTGTGGAAGGACAGCAAGGTCAGCAGTCACATACCATATATTCCTTGTTCATTTGCTGCAGGATGCAGATGGCTGTACTCAAATAACTACTGTATTGTCATTGGATGCATTGGATCTGGACAGGCAGACTATCTTTTCTCCATTTCCACTTGTTGTAGTGTGATAGATGTAACAAAGAAGGATAACGTTGGCTTATATAGATGATATCAGGAAAGTATAGATTGGCTTTTAATTAATCTCTTCACTTGAAGAATAATAATTAGCCAGTGTAAGGAGGGAGCTCTCTAGAAGTCACTTTCTACGACATAACAGTGATTCACCAATCCAAAAGCTGCTGATTTTAATTGAATATTTTGGTACCATTTTTGCCATGAAGGAGAAGAAAACATGTAATTATTTTTGTGTGGTGACAGTTCTGTGAGAATCCAAATCCGTTTGGATCACTGCTCCTCTCATATACAAAGGAACTTATCAAGTTAAATGTGCATACGTAAATTTCACTGGAGGAGTTGTGTACTGATGCTTCAGGAAGATGTAAATTGTGTATAAAAAGATTATGGAAATCAGTGGGAATTTTGCCATAGTTTTTGCCCTGCTTTGTGTTGAGCCCTAGGTTTTCCAATCTGTAACTAACTATACAGACATGAAACCCTGTATTCTTGTAGAATCTTCCTGAATTTTTTAGACATAAGTATCCACTCCAATGACCAGTGCATGATCTCTGCAGGTATCTTAGGAAAAAGCATTCTATTTTGTTTACTTTTCAATTTCTTTCCCTTTGCTAACTTACTGTGAAAGTGTTTCTTTAGGTATGAGTCCAGGCAAGTGATCTTACTGAAGTACTCAACCTCAGCAGCATGACTTTTGTCTTCTCTTCATGTGATTATTTACGTCTAATGTATTGCCTGTATTTCGGCTTTGTAGGTTTGGAAACGTATGCCAGGTCTGAGAAAACAGGAAGTATTGTCAGTGACCATTGGGGAGCTTTGCATCTAGGAGTCATTCTGATTCACCCCAGCATCTCTGCTTTGATGGGAACAAGTTTTGAAAGCAATGGCACAGCCTGTTTAGCACAAATTCTTGGGTCTGCCTTTAGCTCAGTATTGATGACATCGATACTACTGTTTCTAGATTCCTTAGTTGTGGTTTAGGAATGGTACTCCTCAATTTAGTGCTGCCACTGAGACTCTCCAGACCAATCTGCTGCTTGCTCGCTCCCCCTCCCCCGTGTGGTGGGCTGGAGAGGAGAATTGGAGGCACAAAAATATCACAGATTGAGATAAGAACGATTTACTGGAAACAGCAATGGGACAAGAAAACAAAGCAACAGTAATAATAACAAAAGTGTACAAAAGAGAGGGATTCACATGCAAAATGCTCACCATAGAGCTCCACAAGACCGCCGCCACGCCACCCTCGTAGTTACTTCTCCTGATTCACATACACAACTTCTTCAATAGCTGTTCCTTATTAGATCACTGAATAAGTCAAATTAATAGAACAGAAACAAAGAGAATGTCAGTAACAGATCAGTACATAAACAAAATATTAATCTAACTAAACAATGTGCGTCATTTGACAATTATTTTAATTGTGTGAAAAAAATGTGGATTTTGGTGAGATTTGTCTTGTAAAACAAGTTATTTCTACTGGTAAAAGTTTGCATGATAAAGTTGTTTAGGAGGAGATTGTTGTAATCACTAAGATAAACATCTCTCACCCAGACCTGAGGAGGGTAATTCTGCAGTAACTGGTCTTCACTAGTCGATGCTGGAGTTTACTCTGACTGACCATTTGATGAAAAGACAAGCATATGGTAGCTATATTAGTGGTGTCCAATAAACTAAGGAAACCAGTGTCTAGATACTAGAACTTAACATTCTAAATCAGGAGGACAAAATACTTCAAAGATATATTTCCTAAAGATTATAACATTTATGAATGCAGGTCCTTTTGGGAAAATTGTGAGATTTATACTCTTAGATCCCCAAGGCACATTGGAAAATCTCAACTCTCAAAGGAGACAAAATCTTATCCTGTGCATCTGATATGTCAGATACACTAAACCTTTCTGGGGGGGAAGGAACAAGTTCAAGGTATTCTTGATAGGCAGTACTTTATCCTACGCTGAGCAAGCACCCTGCTGATACCAGAGTGTAACACCAGGATTTATAACTGATTGTGATGGGAGTGGTGACCTATCAAGATGCCTATACAGTCTGCATAACCTTCAGGAATTATAAAATCTTGATAGTTTATTAGTTTCAGGCTCAGTTATTAGTTTCATTAATACCTATTTCAGCTTTCTGCCTCTTAAAGGCAAAACAAGCAACTGTGCTGCTGCCACTCCTGCTTGTCTATTCTGCACACATACTGATAGCCTTGTTCTGGTTGCTGTGACTGGAATTGTGGCTGGGATTGTTCCTTCCCATGGCTGCCTAGTGAGTCTGTCCTCTGCATATAAGCCCTTCATTTTGGGTTCTCACTCACTACACAATGACTTTGCAGCTTAATTGTTGAACTCTGGTCTCTGATCTTGAGACTATTGTTATTAGCCACTGGAGTAAGAAATCCAAACCAGTTCCAGCCATCGGCTAGGAACTTAGGACGCTCTCTTCCTGCTGCTGTGCTACAGGTTGAACCTCCATGCTCCCTCATGCATGATGTATTTCTGGCTTCATTTCCCTGTGCACATGGCCAACAGCAAGTATTTCTGCATTAGGAAAGGTGGAGGCAGCAATGTCCTCCCTCAGCTTTATAAACTAACAGTCAGAATGGTCTCTTGAGAAAAGGTTTGGACTCAGGCTGCGGAGGAAATTGAACACAGGGCTTGTAGTTTCTGGATGAGCACTCTGACTAGTAGAGTGTACTCCCAATAACCAGCACCCCCAGCAACAGCTGGCTTTGGAAAACTAAAGTAGCTACACACATATTTTAAAACTGAAGAGGGGCACCTAACATTCCTTTTAACCAACTCAATGTGCCAACCCAGCAGATCTCCTTAGGCAGTTGATGAGCCACTCCACTTACATTTGGATCCCTATTAACTTAGGTAGGAGCTGGGAGGTTACTTGCATAGGCCAAGCGGGCTGGTAATGTTCAGAGGAGTGTTGAAAGAACACAATGACAAGGGCAGAAAAGCAAACACAGGAAATTCCATTTAAACATAAGAAAAGACTATTTTCCTGTGAGGATGCTTAAATATCACTTGGGGACTCTCCATCCTTGGAGATATGCAAAACCTGACTGGACAAGATCCAGAACAGCCCTTTCTGGTGGATTCTATTTTGTTCAGGGGATTTAGACCAGGCAGTCTCCAGCAGTCCTTTCCAACTTCAATTATTCTGTGATTCTATGAACACTAAGTATTTGAGGGCCAAACAGAGAGGCAAACTCTGGCCTCAGACAGCTTTTGGTGCTTGAAACTCAGATAAATCCTATTTTTAGTACTCAGATCCTCACTGAGATCAAAGCAAAGAAAACCAGCTGTGAGAACTTCCTTTACACTTGCATGCATTTTCTTTCATGCACTAACATGGATAAACTTAAAAAGAAATTTGTGTGATGTGGGTGAGGGTGTGTGGGTGGATGGGTGGGTGTGTGTTAAAACAGAAACAACAGAGAGAGGGAGCTGACTTGTGAGAAAGAATTAAACCCAAGGGCTTGAAAGCTCAGAGCAGTTGAAGTCAGAAAGGAAAGTTTCAAATCTATACCTTGTACATATTTTAAAGCATGAAATAAATGGCGATGGAAAGGCTACAGACAAAAAAAAAAAGTTATATATACTTCCATAGTTACTTTCATTATCCTTGGCTACAGTACACTAAAAGGACTGGTTAGCCAGTCAGCCAGACTGGCAAAGAAGCAATTTCTGGTGTTGTGGAGAGAGTATGCAGAGTTGTGATGAAGAAATTTTCCATATTCTGTTCACGTAGCTTTAAATGGGAGTAAGTTCTAGAGTCAGATTTATTTTTTTTCTTTCTCAGTTTCACAACTTATGCTTCAAATGTGTTTAATGAACCTTGTTGTTGGCAATCCATCACTGCTGGAAGTGAGTGCAAAAGAGGACTGGGATTAAATGGATAGTTACACACTGGAATTCTCTGTTTGCAGCAAAGTCATTACATTTACAAAGTGCATCCAATACAAGCCATTAAAGGAAGAAAATTAATTCTGATCAGTAGCTGTTCTTCCACCATTCTTTTATCTGAATATTATTCAATATTCAATATTATTCAAATACAGCATTATCTTATTCTGAATAGTTTTGGTAAATGGGAGAGTTAGATTTAGACCAAGTCCAAAAAAGTAATTATTAGTTTTTGTAGTGTAAAAAAATTATTACGCAAAATTTTACAGAAATTTCCTGGTCATCTTTTCCCAGTCCTTGGATAGTACAGTAATATACATCAGCAAAGCATTCCTCTACATAGTGAGCATTGTTCAAAAATGTTATTATATATGAAACTTCAGGTAAAGGAAACTTCCCTCCTCTGTTTTTGGTTCAATCTTGTTTCTTTATTATTCTTCATATTGTTCTCTGAACAGTCAGTTTCTTTCTGGTCTTTCTCAGTATGATTACATAGAGATATGAATTTAATTACAAATATCTCATAAGATGTAGTTCAGAAGGATTGAAGGACATCAGCCTATAGACACTGTGTGAGATCAATCTTTGTAAGAATGTCTTCTGATGGAATGGAACGACCTTGATATAGCAGGAAAATCTTAGATGGGTAATGGGACATTTCAAGAATTGGAAACTAATCTGGAACTCTCTCACATTGACTTGTCATAAAAGATTGTAAAATGAATCAATTAAAGAAATAGTAAATAACTGCCAATGTGTGAAAAGGACATTGAAGAATTTTAAACGTGAAATTCCTCCCTTGAAAACTGTGGTGTTTAACCCAACATTTCAATCAGTCAGGAGAACAGAAGATGGCAGACATGTCACTAGTTCTTAGAAATTACTTTGCGGTTATCTGAGAAACTACAATACCCAAAGTCTGACTTTCTTGGGTGACAAACTAATTGAAATTATTGTAAAATAGAACTTGTAGAAATGTGACTAAATTTAAATATGAAGGAACAATCAAAATGGAGTCTGAGAAAGAAATTTGCATGGCAAATGTAGCAATCATGAGGTTGAGCTAGTGATTTTTGCATATATGGATTTGTAAAATGCTTCTTTGAGAGAGGTACCTCACTAAAACCTTTTGAAGAAGCTAAGCTCTCATGGAGTGTAAGCAAAGATAATCCATGGACAAGCAACTTGATGGAAAATCCAAAGAAATTATCTTTTTCCACAGATAATAAAATAGCCAGTGTGGTTCCACTGGATCTACACATGTCCAGATCCTGCTGTACAAACTATTCCCAAAGGACAACAAAAAGATGTATAACTGAAGCAGGAATGTTTGTGAAGATAAAAAGTTGTGCAGCAAAGTCATGACAATAGCAAGGAGTTGAGGAAAGTTTTAACCAATGCTAAGCAGCCAGACAGTAAAACCTCTCATATGATGCATGCTTCATTCAAACAAATACACTTGAAAGAAAGATACAAACCAGAGAGCTCTTAGCTGTTACTACTCATGAAAGGGATTTGGGAGTTATTTGAAGAGGCAGCATCATGCCCTGTGACAAGAAAAGACAAACTGAACAATCCAATTATTTCCCTGTGAAGTGAATAGAGAACAAAAGAGGAAAACATCATGAAGCTGTTGTACTAATCTTGAATCTCAAATACATGCACTTCTGGTTATTGATCTCCAAGACCAATGTAGTAGCACTAGATAAGATACAGGTAAGTTAACCAGCAGCAATCAGAAACAATGAATAGGTTCTACTCAAGGGAAACTGGATAATGTATTTATTCAAGGAAAAGAGATGATTAAAGGTGGATAAAGCATAAAATCAGTGGTATAAAGATGGTGATTCATTGTTTCTCCAAAGTGCAAAAGCTGTATTTAATTTGAAACAAACAAAAGGACACACTTTGTTTTACATGCCACTTAATTACGGAATGCTGAAACAGATGGACCATTGGTCTGACCAGTGTGGCAGTTCCTACAGTCTTGTGACCAACACTCTTTTTCTGACTGTGTACAGTGTCATGTTGAGGCAACATCAGTTGAGCAATATGAGAAGATCAGTATAAAAATAACATCCTTTTCAAAGTATTCTTTCTGTTTGTATCTATCACCCCTCTCTACTGTGGCAGTCACTGCCAATAGCTAAAAATATGCAAGCCCATAAATAACACCAGCTCCAATCATGTGTGGCAGGGATCTACTAGTACCATACTTGTCCACATAATTTCTGTTATCAGTTTTACCAATTCATAAATTGGCAGCTGCTTCTCCCAGGTACTCTGGTAAAAGTATGGCATTGCCACATACGCTGAAAACTAACAACATCAGACTTTGTGTTGGAGTTTTCAAAGCCC
>WBMV01005728.1:0-39361 GCA_013396655.1 Campylorhamphus procurvoides | reverse complement strand
CCTCCCTAAGACTGTGCTCTGTGGGGAACTCACCACCGGTGCCACAAGAGAGGAGGCCCAAAGAGGAGATACAAGGACTCCCTGAAGCAATGCCTCAGCCTTGGCCATACTGACCACCATCAGTGGTGCACTCTGGCCTCCAACTGGGACAAAGGGGGACACACCATCCATAACGCTGCTGCTTCCTTTGAGAACACATGCAAAATCAGTCTTGAGATAAAAAGGCAACACAGGAAGAATCATGTCTTGCCAAGAGCCCTTGCAAATCTTCATTTGCGAAGCCTAGACATGACAGATCATTGTGAGGACACTGAGAGTGCCCTCTCTCTTCTCTGTCTTACTCTCTCTTTTCTCTGTATCCTTTGACCTTTTCTACAAGAAGTAATAGATTTGTTTTGAGGTGCTTTGGTGTTTGTAGACTTTGAAATGTGAGTGAAAGGCCATGACTGTTTTCAAGGATATTTGTAGACTGGCAGCTTTACCTAACTCTCTTGATAGTGAGAACCAGGTTTACTGACTGTGCAGTCTGTGACCCCCTAGACCTGGTCATTACAGGCCATTATTTTCTTTCCTCCTTTTTTTCTCATCCAATACTGCAAAACTTATTTTTGTTTTGTTTTGTTTTGTTCTTTTTGTTTTGTTGAGATTTTGGTTTTTGTTGGTTTTTTGGGCCATTTTGGTTTGTTTGTTTTTTTCGTCTTTTGGGTTTTGTTTTTTCCAGGTTTTTTGGGATTTTTTTAGTTGCAGAGGTATTTTTAAAATATCTGTTACACTCCTTTCTAGAGCAGCTGGCCTGCAGCCAGGTACCACTTTTTGCCTCATGCCTGTAAACCTCAGTAACCAGCTAAAGCCTCTGTGTACAGATAACATGCTTTTTGTCAACCTTGTTTTGTGTGCAGCTTGCAGTAAAGGAAACAGAAAACTTCCAGGGAGATATAAACTGGAGAAAGATTACAACCACATTTCATTATACTTACATTCTATCTTTAGGTACTAATCCATTAGTTACTCGGATCCTTCTCAATGCATTGAAAGATGGGAAAACAGTGGCCTGTGCAGGTAAAAATTATGCAGATGCATTACTGGCAGCAGTGCAAAGCTTGAAATCGTCAATACAGCAGTAACAAAAGAACTGTCCTGATTTTACCTTTTCAGTCCTGTAAAATTCCCCAAGTTCCAAATTCTGGAATTAAATTTAAATCCTTCATATAGTCACAGGGACAAACTCTTCTTTCAACTTCAAAATTACAAAAGGGCTAACGATGCATTAAACAATCTTGATTCTCTCTCTACAAAACCTTTTAATGACTGTCATTGCTTCAGCTTCAAGAGGTTGTGTGATCTAATTGGGGCAAATTGAATAAGACTGCTTTTATGCTAAAGTGTGAGAAAGTTAATTGAAATCAATCCATGTTCAGTGAAAATGCTGGAGACATCACTGATAATTTAAAGCAATTCAAAGATGTTGTCCTGAAGCAAAGCAGAAACATTAACTCTCAGAGTCTGTTAAAGAAAACTACCTAAAATATTTAAATTATATTATTCAGCTAAGATGGACTAGAGATAGCTGAATCAATTAGAAACTCTGAGGCAAAAATCAGCAATAGAGTCTTTGAGCCATTTCAAGCCATTTGTTTGCTCAAAAGTCATAGATCTTTTTAAAAATCCCATTTGAGACATTTGGTGAACAAAGTGTCATGCTAATGACATGAGGCAGTACTGCAGATCTCCAGTTCTCATTGATGGACCACTATGCTTTGAAAAAATTGAAATGGAAATGCATTTTCTAGGTAAGTTGTAAATTTCTTGTTCATGAGATGCAAAACATTACATTCAGTAGATGTGAAGGTTAAAATCCAGTCTCTTAGCTTTATAAAATTCTTAAACATGACACGGTAATTATGTTGGTTTTCTTTTCTCAAGACTTTAAATTAATCATAAAATCATAGAATCATCAAAGCTGGAAAAGATCTCCAAGATCATCCAGTCCAACCTGCTGAGAGGGTGAGAACTCAGTGCTGCACAGTTCTGTGGCATCCTAATTGAGAAGTTTCATCTAGCATGAGCAGTAAGACAGAAGGTAAAGAATAGAATCCAAAAAACCCCTTGATATACTAAACTTAAAATTCATGTTGTTGTTGTGGTCTGCATTCAGCCTTGGAACAGACATGATGGACCTGACTCTATTACCTCCCATCCCTAGCAGGACTTATGCCATTCATTAAGAAGGCATGAGCACGCAATGGCACATGCTGGTAATACTGTACAGACATAGAACTGTATGAAAGGTTAATTCTATAAAATATACCATAGGCATAGACTGAAGACAGCTAAAATTAATCTGCCAAATACTAGTAATTACCTTGTATGGTCTGTCACATTTGTACTTGCAGATTTGTATAAATCTTTGTACTGGCAGTTTCTTCCTTAGCCACAGTTAAGCATATGGGAGTTTAAAAGGACTGATCCTGAGTCAACAGCACAATGGCTGTGTTTTGTCAAGGCTTCTGAGAACAAGCATTTAAGATCATTTTAGCTGTTATGTGTGTGTTCCACTCCCAAAGCCTGGATTATCCAGTCCAGCCCTGGTTTCTGAGTGGGGTTTATAGCATGTCCAGTGGTCCTGATCATCAATGGTAGCTTTCCTCCCTTGAAGGCCACAGTGCACACCAGGCTTTCATCCAAACATGGATCAGGTATGGCCAGCACCCAGCAGAGCTGGTGCTGGAAAGGCTTTCCCTCCCTCAGTGCACTTATGGGAGATGGAGGAAGATCTGGAGTCTGGATTCTTCAGAACAGGAGGGAACACAGCATCTGAAAGGTTTTACACTCTTGCAGAGAAATACAGCTTTGGGGTATGTATCTGATCATTTCTATTAATGATGGTTTTAAGTGTGTTTGAATTGAGAGCTGTTCCTTCTCTTCACATGCACCAGTGCCCTACTACAATAGCAGAGGTTTTCACTCTGCCCATTGGAGTGAACAGTACTGATAATGTTGATAGTAGCAGTATTTGTCTTTTTTCTTCCACAGTCCTTCACCTTGTAGTCTTGTACAAGGTAAGAATATTGGTTTGAAGTAGTTTTTTACTTTTTTCCACCTTTTAAAACTTTTAAGAGAAATCATACTTTCACTCTCACAACTGTAGAAAAGAAAGAAAGTATTAAACACCTTGTAAGAGACTGTTCTGTCTCTTACTGGCTAGTATGTTTTTACATTGACCAGGGCAGGAATTAATTACTACTGAAAAAGGAATGACCAGCATTACTGAGGCAAGCTAAACACCCGAAGCAGAGTTACTTTGAAGCCAGACATCAAGCCATCACCAAAGACAGTTCTCCCCAGCAGTGCAGCCTTCCAGGAGCACCCCACACACAGTGCCCAGTGCCCACACAGACTGGTGGACACTGACCTGGCTCTCTCTCTGCAGGGCAGGGCTGTCCCCACCGACCTGGGAGACATTTCTGGGCTGCTGGTGGGCATGCTGAGGAGCCCTCAGGGTGGGACTGACAGCAGAGGCGCAGGGAAATGGTGACATTTCTCCCTGCCTGGACACCAGTGGGCTGCCCAATCCGCACCCTGGGGGAGCCAGTCTGGAGCCCAGCTACCCAGTGGTCATCCAGGAGAGGGGATATAAGGACGTGCCCGGGGGTGCCTGAGGTCCAGCCCTTTCCATCTCAACTTCACCCAGGGTGTAAACCTGACTGCTGGTCCTGCTCCTCGTCCTGCCTGTCTCTCCTCTTTGTCATCCCTCGTCCTGCCTGCCCCTTCTCTGCATTGTTGTCCATCATCCTGCCTGCCTCTCCTCTTCGTTGTCCATCATCCTGCTGGTACCTGGTTCCCTCCCCTCGAAGTCCTTCCCACTGGTGGTGGTAATTCTTTCTCTAGTTCTAGCCTGCCCCTTTTCCTGTTACCTCAATAAAGTCAGTATCTGTTTGAGATCCAACATAAGGAGTTGTGTGCCTGAATCTCGCCTTCAGAGCAATCAGTTTAAAAGAACCTGGTTACAATTTCCAACTGGATTGTAACACACCTCAAGACTCTAAAATCAGAGCATAATTTATTATTTTTGAACCAATTTAATGACTTGTTAATTTATTTTTTTCTTGAATAGTAAATGCTTTGACTGTGCAGTACTAAAGGATACCCTTCTTTCCTTTGTTTATCTGTGTTCAACTGGATGTGGTAGGAATAATGTTCTTAGTCAAAAATTGGAAGCAAGTTATTTCCTTTAATACCATTTGTCAATCTTGTGTGATCTGTGAGTGGCATTAGGGCAGAAATTTGTGTCAACCTTTTGGTCACTCTTTGTTGACCTTAAATGCTGACTTTTCTGTGTTTGTTCATCAGAAAAAATCTCCACATTGTTCTCCTTCATACTATGAATATTGTGCTATCTCAGAGGATATTTCTGTTATTGGTCTGTACTACTGATTCTAACTGTGACTGACATTTTATGTGCAAAAAATGATGATAAGAGACAAAAAAGTATTTTCTAAACAGGGCAGTGAGAAGGTAGAAGAAAATAAATATTTTACCCCAAGATATGCATTGATTTGTTTGGGTCATTCAGGAATTGCAAATATTATCAGGAAAGGAGACTAGAAAACATCTGGTATTTGGTGCCTGAATGATACAATTTTTCCCCTCTCAAAATATTTCTGGTTAAAAAAAAAGTACAGAAAGCTTAAGAACCAACTCTACCCACAAAATATCCTCAGGACTTCTATGCACAAAGAATGTCTAAAACTTTAAAATCTCTGTATTTTTAAATGTGCACCTTCTAGTAGCTCCAGAAACAAATAAACAAAAAAAATTTTCTCTTTCCAGACCTAAACTGAACATGGAAAGTTAAGCTAAGCTAGCATTCTACAGGAGGCTTAGGTCAGCTCCCTGGGTGGAGTGTCCTTTATGAAATTTGAATAGTAGTCAGTGAAATCTCAGTTTAGCGGCACTGGTTTTCTCCCATCGCTTTCTCTTAGTTATATAGATCACTTCTAACAAGTTGAGTTTTCATGCACTTTCATATTACACCACAAACTCTCTCTGAAAATGCCAGACCTTATTTCCTCTGCAAGATGTTTAATCAAAAATGATCCCCAATTTCAAGCATGAATGCCCAACGTCTCATTATTAAGCACCACCTGGGACATTTTAGACTATTGTAACCTGAACTGGGATGTGGTGACAGGATTCAGGAGGCCACTGATATTTTACAGTTTAGATAATCATTTAACTATCCTTAGTATTTGCTATGAAAAAGCAAATGGGGGGAAATAGCTTGGTAGCTTTTTGTATCAGCAGGGAAAGTCTTTATCTCTATGACCTTGGTCTCATTTGAGACCTCAAAGGGCTCTTGAGTTAATTCGCTTTCTCTGCTTCTTGACTTCTCAAGGGTTTTACTACAAGGATGTTTCCAGTTAGTTTATGCATTTTTTAGACACCTTTCATCACTGACTTTTGATTTCAATTTGGAGAGAATAGCAAGGTCTGGGCAAAATGACATTGTTACTATTGCCTTTTAATTTGTCTCATTTCCACCAAACACAAATATCCAGACTTTGTAATCGTATTTATCTAGCAAGTCTTGCTAGTCTGAGAAGAACATTTTTCCCATTTTAATCACTAAAAATGTCATGTTACTTTGTGAAATAAAACTTTAAAAATGGGTCAGCAAAAATGATGAATAAGGCTGGCAGTTATTTTTTTCCCCATAGCTCAGTTGTCTTAAAGTCATTCAGGGATTGTTTGATTTCCTTTTTTGTAAGAATAAGCTTTTGAGATCCATTATTTTTTTTTTTTAAGAATGCAGATTATAACTGGGTACTATCCACCTAACAATGATACTCAGGCTATGACAATGGAACTTTCAGTGTCTTTCTGGCTTGGGCTCAAAACCAGAAGGTCTTTTGGTCTCATGGGACAACCTGTTGATGGGAATGTCTGTGAGAGTGAACGCCTGGACTTGTGAAAGCATTTCTCTGGCTCAGCAAGAGTGGTGGCTTTCCTGAGGGTTTTTCCAGGCATAGCTGCGGCTGCCCCATCCCTGGAAGTGTCCAAGGCCAGGTTGGACAGGACTTGGAGCAAGCTGGGCTAGTGGAAAATGTCCCTGCCAGTGGCAGGGAGTGGAAGAAGATAGGATTTAAGGTCACTTCCAACCCAAACAATTCCACGATTCTATGAACTGCACCTTTTTTAGGTGCTTTGTTCATAATAAAACCAGAGATAATGAGATAATCCTTCCACTTAATGGTAGCATGTGCTGAACTGATAAAGTGGTGGAAAAGTGTGATGGGTGTGTCCTTTTCTGCTGGATGAGGGAAAGAGAGATATTATGCAGATGAAATATAAAGCAAGAAATGTGTGGTCATTGCTGCAAGCTGCACATTTTCCCCCCTATTATTTAGTACTGGAGTTTTGTAATGTTGCTGCTAATTTAGTGAGGCTTCAGTTTACATCATCCTGCCACAGCAATAATCATGTTCATTTAAAGGTCACATTAAATTATTTGGGTCTTAGCTCCATAATAGCTAATTCTAACAACACTATTTCAAGACAGTGATATTGTTTAAAATTTGTAATGTACTTATATTCTGTCAAGGAAACATTTTTGCTTCTATATTGAAGAGTTTACTTTTAGGGAGATAATTATTATTTTTCTACAGAGTCCTGCATTTGCAGAAAAAGTGCCATTGCCTGTTGTAAACTCTGAGTCATCATTTGCAGGTTGTAAAGTGGAATAGTTTGGTAATATACATGCAGAAGCCTGTAATGAATAAATTATATTAAAAAAGGAAAGGAAAAAGGCAAAAGAAACCTGATCTGCCTATTGGCTATGATGCCATTGCAATGTTCTGTTGCTACATTTAGTGTATCCATATAACTTTGACATGCAAACTAAAGCTGGTTGGCTGAAATTCTGCTGAATCCCAGCGGAAGTTCATTAGATATTTTTACCAGTTCTGAGTTTTCAGATCTGTCCCATTATGTTAATTGAACTAAACAAAAGAAAATATTCCACTGGTGACATCAGAATCTCCTTTTTGGCTATCTTTGTGTTACCTTAACAATAGTTTAAGTGCAATATGAGCATTTTGCAATGCTTGCTGCATTTTAAATGGTACAGATTTTCTCTTTTTCTCCTTGTCAGTAAAGTAGATATCACCTCATTATCTTATACCTATTTAGTATGTTTTCTGAATCTTCTATATGACATACTATTAAAATAATAGTGAAATAAAAGTTGTTGGACACAACCCTTGGGGTTGAAACCAACTCCTCAGCCATCAACGCAAATCCTGAGAGAACAATCCTCCTACCTGGTGTTGCAGTTCTGGCCTGTCCTGTGGGGGTGCCTCAGGGAATTCTGAGGTCAGCTTTCTCTGAGGAGTAGCTGTAGAAAATTACATGTCTATATTCAGGGTGAGGAAAACATTAACAAAATGTTCTTACCCATTGTAATCTCATTTCCTCAACTTTGGGAAGCAAATCTCTAATTCTGCTACACCATATACTGAATATTTTGAAAAGCAAGTACTTCTTCCCCTTTGTAAATAGACTAATTAGATATTTGCTTTGAGTTTCAATCACTGTTTAAATAGAGAAAAAATTACCTTATAAGTATTTTCAGATTGGACGAGGGTTTGAGTTTTGAGTCTGGATTTGATGTTAAATTTGCACTTTTCTAAATGATGGGAGCCCAGGAATTGGGGTGATGGGACCTGCTCTTCAGGATACTGGCAGAGCATCAGAGAACAGTTAACACAGATTTTCCATGCATTTGTTACAGAATTTAGAACATGCTAACAGTATTTTTCTTCTGAACTGTATGCTGTGGGCAGAGGTAAAAAAAAAACCTATGTGCATTTTTTTTTTCTTTTTAAAACTGGAATCATGAAAGTTGAGAGTTTCTAAGCCACTTAACATGCATGGTTGTGGAGGTTTGGGTTGGCTCCCTGCCCAGCCCAAGGCCCGGCCACACAGATTCCCCCCTCTCCCAAGAGAGAAGGAAAAAAAAATATCACAAAACACAATTGTAGNTTCCTTAGTTATAACCTGGTTACTAATGAAGGCCCAGACCAAAAAGAAAAAACTAAACCACCACAATAGTGCATTACTTTTGAAAACAGAAGGCAAGATTAAGAAGAATAAAGAATAAGAAAATAATATCAATAGTAATATAATAATAACAAGTAAAAGTATGTTTGCTGACTACCTGATATTGTTTCAATGACATTTTGTTTTGCTTTAAATATTGCCTCTGTTTTGCATTATACTGTTAGCCCACCTACTGAATTTTCATAGATTTTCTACGTTTCACAATCCAATTTTTCCCTATAAGGTTGAAAGAAGATGAAACTATTCTCTGTGTAAGTCCCTTGGGGAAAAGCTGCATGAAAGTGGTAATGGCAATTATGGCAAATGCTGAACCCAACATCTCTAAGTACTTGCTGAAAAAATTATACATAAAGTATTTCATGACAGTGTTACTCACATGGACTGTGTTGTTTACCTGGAGTTCTTTCGGTGACAACAGAGCCATGCAGAACTGAAAAAAATTGTAACCAGAGTCTCTGTGCTTCAAATGTTGCTTTATTTCTATTACATTAAGAACTACAGTCACTCATCTGTTTAAATGAAACTACAAGATGCTGTTTGATTGTAGGAGACCACATATGGGAGAAAAATAATTTGAATCAGTTTTAGACTAATTTTAAAATTCAGTCTTTTTTCGCTAAACGTAAGTTCCAGTTGACTTAAATGTGCTGTTTTGCACATCAGGCTGTGCATGAACATTCTGAAGAGTAATTGATTGATGCCGCATGTGTAGCTTTGGCATATCATTACACACAATCATTCAGTCCCTCCTGACACAGTAATGCCAATTTTATAGATAGGAATAGCTTGCTCTCTTCTCCTGGGATCGTTGTTCTAATGATACTGAGCATTTGATTTGTTTCTGTTATGAAGTGCCTCTTTTTCAGTCGATGGTTACCTGTTGCCAGTAGTTCAGTAATGGAGTATAACCTCTATTTCATTTACAGCTGTCTCCACAATGTCTTGGTGATCCCACTGAGATGAAAATGAAACAGACTCTGATTTAGCCTGGAACTTATTAAGGGACAAAATAGTTGTTTGTATGTTCTTGTGGAATCTTTAACTTATAAATTCAAATCCATTACACACTGGTCAAGCTACCAAAGCCTGAAGGGCAGGCAGCTCCTTTAATATGCAAACTTCAAGGAGCTTATTCTTGGTTTCTAAAGGAGAAAAATCTGAAGTCCCACTTCTCTAGATTAGCGAAAGGCCTTTTGCTACCAGTGTGTATTGCTTTAGAGTTCATTCCTAACAAGTCTTTGTCCTTGCAAAGTATAGCTATCAGCTGTCAGAAACCATTTCTGTAGCTTGTGAATTTAATCTATTCAGTGGGCCTGCTGAAAGTAATAAAACATCATTGAAATTCTGTTTTAAGACAGTTAATGCACCAGCTGCTTCCCATGTGACTGCAGACAGCTAAACTCTAAGAGATGGACTTGCTTTTGTAAAGCTTTAAAAAAATTACACTGATATCCTTGGTTGCACTTTAACTTATGGATTAATAGACCTTCAAATTTGAAGCCAGCTCATCACCGTGCATTAAATGAAACAAGGCTATTTTGGACAGTTTTTAACAAAGGATCAAGATAATCTTGACGGTAGTTAAATTCAGGAAATTTCAAAACTTATGTGCATGGACAGCCCAAGGCCTCCATCTCTAGGATTTCCTATTCTACCATCCTGTTCATCTCTTGGGCTGTAAAGTTTCCATACGTGTGTTCTGTGCAGTTCTGGACAATGTCTTCTCTTTTTCCAGTCTGTGTATGCTGTAACCTGAACCCCGAGTGGGTGTCTCAGCTGACAGAGCACTGCACTGTGTTCTTATTGCATTATCTTCGCTTTCCTGTTGTTACTCTGATTTCTAGTTCCACTGTACAGCTCACATCACGACATATATTGGCAAATGTAGTGACCTAAAGAGAGGTCAGGTTTGTGACCTGGAAATAGCAGTGGTTTTATTCAATAGCATTAATCAATGCAGGCTGGAAGAGCCAGAAGAAGAGATCTGGTAAACTTTAAGGCAAGAGGAAATTCTTAATTACTTTAAGTTCATGCCAAAGGCAGAAGAATATCTCTAAAAGAAACGATTGCTAACAAGCACCTGATTCTGAAAACCAACAATGAAACAAATGGATAAATTCTGGCAGAATGTACTTTCCAAAGAGCAATAACTTAACCAAAAAGCTTGCAGGAATTGTGGATGGTAGTTCTCTGGAAACTGATGAAAAAACTCTGCACTGCAATGATTTAGTTAGGGAGATGTGAAAATAAATCATTGAGTCAGTGTCCAGAAAGGTGTATTGACCTCCACACATTGCAAAAAGCAACACTATCAGTGCAAAGAGAAGAAATAGAGGCTAAAATATAAAAGGAATGCAAGCTGAGCAATGGAAAGCCATCCACTATGATGTGTGAGTGGCAATCAATAACCTCTTGACTAGGCAAGGGAGAGAAAATAACTCCACATGGTGTGTTGTCAGAGGGTAGAGGACCTAAGGCACTTTCAGAAAGAGAGAACAGTTGCAGTGTGGTGGAGATTTGCTAATAATGAGGCAGGGCATTTAAAACCTCCGTGAGATGAATTTCTCAAAGAGCACAGAAAGTAAGAAACATGGGAGATGGAACTCAGATATCAGATTCCACCTGCCTTCATCTCCAACTGCCTGAAGTGCAAGGTCAGATAAGGGGTAGAACACCTTAGTGTGGTTTCAAACCTCTTTGACAAGCCCTTAAGAGCTGTACCCAGCAGGGAAAAGGAAACCATGCCAAGGGGGTGTGACAGGAGTGCTGTGGCATTGCACTCACCACAGACAGGTTTCTCACTTTTTGAGGGGCTTTAGTTCTTCGCACCCTCCCCTCCTCATTTTTTTTCAAATATAATGGGAAAGAGGTCAGATAACATGACTTCATGTAATGAATTGCAACAGACTCATGGCTCTGCTCATCTTGTCCTACCCCTGCTAAAGCAGGGTCACCAAGAGGGGCCAGCACAGGATCATGTCCACGTGAGGTTTAGGATCTTCAGAGAAGGAGTCTCTACGGCTTTGTAGGTCTTATGCTACCTCTGCCTCAGATGTACAAACCCTGAAATGTTTTGATGTACTGAAGCTGTCAGTGCTTAGAAAATTAAAGCAATAATAATAATGGGGAAAACCCCTTTCTGACTTCTCACTAATCTCACACATATGTGCAATTCAGACCTCAGAAGTTTTAGTTTTTAGCTACTGTCAAGTTTGTTTTAACTATTGTCACGTTTGCAATCTACCTTGTGTTCCTTTGGCATAGTGGGACACTCAGAACAGCTATATTTATCTCAAAGACAGACCTCTTAAATAGTTTTTCCAAGAAACTGAATTGCAAAAGGTTGTAAGGAATTTTGTAACTCTTGCCTTTTTTTTCTACTTTCACTTTGTTTTAGATAACACAATATATAAAACAAAATAAAGATCCTTCATACAGGATGAAAATGTAGGACTAGATAAGGACTTCCTAATGCAGGAGAACCTCCTTCATCAGAGAATGAGCAAATAATCTATTTTGGCCCATTCCTTAATGCAGAGAGCACAGTCAGACATGAAAGTGAGCAAAATGAAAATGGTTTCAAATAGAATCTTACTCTTCTCTTTTCTTTGTGTTCCAAATTTTCCTGACAGAAAACAGAGCTGAAAGGGCATCAAGTATCACTGCACTTACACAAAACAGGATCAAACTTTTGTTACCTAAAGCTGGAGAGAAGTTTGCAGGTTGGACAAGTCTTGAGCATGTTGAAATGCGAACAGAAAATACAGTGTTTTCCATAGTCTCAGGAGTTTAGTGAGGCTGCAGTTCTCTGGAGTTCTCACCTTGAAGCCTTGCACTAAAATATTTAGA
The DNA here is from genome assembly GCA_013396655.1 of Campylorhamphus procurvoides. Lineage (NCBI taxonomy): Eukaryota > Metazoa > Chordata > Aves > Passeriformes > Dendrocolaptidae > Campylorhamphus > Campylorhamphus procurvoides. Next base: position 27,394 of record WBMV01005728.1, on the reverse strand, counting down.
AAATAACATTAAAAAGGGTAAACGGAAAAATTGATTTTTTCAGCACAAAAATACTCAGTTCAAGGTAAGTCTTGCTAAAACACCTTCTGAGTGTAGTGCCTGTAACTCAGCCCATTATCTTATCTTTCATTCTCATCTGTCATGCACATGATATACAGATATGTCAAACAGGAGAGTTCTGGGTTTGTGGCTCCTTTAGCTCTAAGGTACATTACAGTATGCATGGCTTTATATCCATCTATATGTTTGGCTTAGTTACACATTCATACAGACCTGAAAATGTACTAAGGTTTTCAGATACTTAGTTTATGTTGTGACCCCTCACAGTGAAACATCCCTGTTTCCAATAGCTAGGAGAGTTCCAACTGACTTCTTTAGGAGCTCTGCTTGACCTCCTGTGTAACGTGTCAGCTCTTCCCCACGGCTGATGTTATGCATGGCTGGATTAGTACCCACCACACACTGTGATCATCAGGATGTTGCCTTTGCTCTCAAGCAGAATTGGCAGCATAATTGTAGAATCCCAGAATAGTTTGGTTTGTTTGAAGGCTCATCCAGCATCACTCCCTGCCATGGGCAGGGACACCTTCCACTAGCCCAGGTTGCTCCAAGCCCCATCCAGCCTGGCCTTGGACACTTCCAGGGATCCAGGGGCAGCCACAGCTTCTCTGGGCACCCTGTGCCAGGGCCTGCCCACCCTCACAGGGAAAAGTATTTTACCATAAAATCATTCACATTGGTTTTTGATTTAGGCTGTTTGTGTGTGTGTGTTTGTACCTCTCACGTAGAAAGTGCTTAATTAAAGAAGTTTTAATTTTGTTTCTTTCAAAGGTATCTCACTAGATAAAGTAGTCAGTTCTGAAGACTGAGAAATAAATTAGAAATTCTCCTCAGACACTAATGTAGCTAATTAAGCAAAGCTAAACATCACTTAATTAGACTCATATCTGGAATGAAGCTAAGAGAGAGAGTGATATAAGTGAATTTATTCAGTTCAGACTGTGATAAAATTGCTGAAAGTTTCAGAATTCTATAAGGTCATGGTTTGAAGTCCCTGGCAACATTGTCCTCTTTAAAAAGGTCTTGATGTAGGAAGCCTAAAAATAAAGTGCCTGGGATAGTGGGTAGTTTTGGAAGACGGAGGCAGTTGTTCTCCATCCTAATCTTTAGGCTCTGCAGAATCTTTCTCCTTGCTGTCTGATCCATTGTTTGCAGGATTCATTAGTATCAAACACATTCTTATGCAGCTAAATGAACAGCTCCAAATGATTTATGGGAAGATTTCATTGCAAATGTTGGCAAAAATCCAAACTTCACAAAAGATCTGAGAACCCAACAATTTCTGTTTAGACTTTGGAATAAATGACCAGATTTTCAGGAGGGCACAGTGCCAGCTTTCCTCCATGCCAGCTTCTCTTCATTCTTCTCTGACAGAACTGTTGGTTCCAGAGAGCTTTCATATATTTTAGATAGGTTCGTAAATGGCAATGTATGTTGTAAAAAATCCTATTCTAAGAAAAATAAGGGTAAAACCTGAGTGAAGGTTATGACAGAAGGAAAAAGAAAGCAAAAAGCGGACAATAATCTTGAAGCAATATCTGCCAACATAATGCAGTCTTTAAGCATTGTAAATTCACAGATTTTTATCTCTTAATTCTATCCCAGTGCCAGGTCAGTGCTAACATTAATCAAAAATACTCCCCAGAAACTGTTTGTTAAACTTTTCTCTCTAATCTGCTTTCAATTCCGCAGAGTGAGGAGCTGAATGTAAAGCATTTCGATCCATTTATGGTCATTAAAAATCAAGAATTTTGGAAGCAGTAATGAAATGCCTAGTATATTAAATGTTCTTGAGAAATTATTATGGCTGATTATTTTATGAAGTTTGAATGGCTGAGCACATTGTTATCTCCTTCAATTGCACCTGTTGGAGTTGTGTTTGTAAGTGGTTTGTGAGAAGTGATGTGGAATTGTGAGGAGCAATAAATGTTGTTTACATTTTAGTTAGGTTTCATACTAAACCACCAAGGACAGCAAAATCTTTTTAACTTGCAGTAATACTTGTTTAGTTTAACTCCAAAAAGACTTTTCCCTGTGGAAACAGTTCCTCTAGCAAGAGGTTTTGGTAGGTTCCATTCTGCTGCAAAGTACACTGAGAAAAATCCATCTCTTCCAGGGACACTGCCCTCCTTAAAGAAGAGTTTGGAGGAACAAGATAGACACAGAATTAAGGAGAAAATTAATTTTGGCAGTGCTCTGTGATGTCTCCATTTCCTTCTTCTCTTGCTGTGTGTCTAAGTCTAATCTTTCTGTCTTGGAAATCTTCCTGTCTAGTTAGGAGCTACAACTGGATGATGAAGCTGTCAGCTGGGGAAGCTTAACTTGCTTTTAATTTCCCTTTTAGGACCTGGCAGCACCATCTGAGTGCAAAGGAGATTTGGAAAGTTCTGGCAGTTATCCTTTAGCATGTCACCAGTGCAAATAGCAGCAGGTCCAGAAATCTTTTGTAAACTAGTGGTGGAACAGGATATTGTATAATACATCTTGTAGGAGGATCCCTGTTCAGGACATACAAAGGCTTATTGGAAATTGCAAAAACTGAGATGGTTTCAGACTGGGAACATTCTCATTCTTCTCACCATGCACCAAGGCTGGTGACCTCTGCTCTTATGCTTGGCTGTTATTGCTTCCTTTCATAGATTTTTAGAGAGATTGCTTTTTCCCATTTATTGTTCCCTCTCTGGCTGCCTAACAATATAGGGCTGATCAAGCCACCCAAGAAGACCACGCAAGATAAATTAGGTGCTTAATTTGCACATCAGGAACTTCAGACAGACTAATTTTAAAAGGACATTTTAATACAGTAAAATAGTGCTGTGCACATATTAGTAATTGCCAGTTCCACAAGATATTAATCATATATGAGCTCTGGGCTTTGAATCTCTGCTTAAATTAGTGTTTGAAGGGCATGCAATGAAATATAAACAACAAAAGCCAACTTATCACATAGTTTTCAATACTGAAACATAATGAAATTCACATTATTTATCTCTATTACTATCCATACTCCCAACTGTTCTATATAAAAACAAACATAAACCAACACCTATAATACAGACTGTCACATTGAGAATACTCCTCCCAAAATAAAAGCTAATTTTAGCAAATCTGAAAACAGAGTAATATATTCCTGTACATGTTTCTGCCTGACATTGTTCAGCATCCTTTAAGGGTTCACACTTTCCCAACGTGGCCTGAACACACCTGTGTTCAGGGAAGGGTCTTTGGGGTGAGTTTGTCTTCTTGCATCGGTTCTCCCTGGTGCACCAAAGCCCTTTCATCCTTGCTGGATAAATTTAGTCTTTCCACACCTTCTAAACTTTATTTATCTTGGAAGCAAGCAGAAGGCTAGGCAGAACATCAAAAATCAGTGTATTACACAGGGGGTTTAATTTTCTACTTTATTTTGGTTTGATTTCTCCCACATATAAATACCCGAGGATCAAGGCTGCTTTATCCAGACCTGCCTCCAGACCTTGGTTCCCACCTCCACTCCCAAGTTTTTCAGACTGTTGCCAAGCACAGAATTGGACATGTGTGAATTTGTGTGTGTGAACAAAATTTAGAGCTGGTTTAGCTTTTGCAAGAACCTTTAGAAAAAGTGTTCTTGCACCCTTTTTTACCAGATAGATTTTCTGATTTTTTCCACATTTTTCTCAGTTTGAACATTCCGTTGGACATGAAGACAAACTTTCTGTGTACAGTTCTTATCACTGTGAATTTTAGTATCAATGATAGATTGCCAAACTTTTGCTTGCTTTGTGTTTCACCTTTTTGTATACCTTTGACATATATAAATCCTATTATGAATACAAATTATATGTTTTCTTAATGATGTTACTGATTTTAAACTTCTCAAAACTACATTATGAACTCTTTTAATCAGATTTTTATGTTGCATTTCTTGAAATGATGAAGAACTACACATTTGGCCATCTCTAAGGCTGTGCATATTCTTTTCTCTGTTTCACAAACACTTTTTATTCTTTGCATCTCATTTACACATTGCTGAGAGCTGTAAATGTCAAAGGGCAAAAAGTTAGCTGGGGATCATTCTCCAGAACATTTGGAAGTTGTGTCAGCTTGGATGACTAAAGACACATGTATGAATTTTAAGTAAAATTTAAAAAACAACAACAAAAAAACCCCAAAGTAATATAAAAACAAGAACTTCTACGTGGTTCAGATCATTATATAATTTTCATTTCAAAACAAATACTCCCCTGTAGTGATTCTATTTTTTGTATCAGTCAAATGCTTCTAAATTTGCAGCGACTTGTGGAGACAGACAAGAGCAGCAAAGATCTGGGTCCAGCCCACTGCCTTGGGTGTATCCCAGGCGAAATGTGCCCTGGGACCGCATGGGAATGTGAGGAGACACTGAAGCAGCTGAGGTGAAAGGGAAGGTCGTTGCCAGCACAAACTTTCTCTATTCACCATTAAAACTGTAGCGTTTTGAATCTACTTTTAGCCATCTGCTTGGGGCAAGAAGAAATGCTTCTTGTTGTCCGAATTTCCCTTTGGGTGTCACACACTCTGATGGGGAAGTCAAGATGTTCACAGACTTCCTGTGTTTTCCCCTCTGCTTCTCCACATCATCCTATTTACTCTGATCAGGTGAGACCCCACCTGCAGAGCTGCCTCCAGCCCTGAGGAACAGCACAGCAAGGACATGGAGCTGCTGGAGAGAGTCCAGAGGAGGCACCAGGATGGTCAGAGGGATGGAGCAGCTCTGCTGGAAGGAAAGGCTGGGAGAGCTGGGATTGTCCAGCCTGGAGAAGAGGAGCTTTGGGGTGACCTCATTGTGGCCTTGCAGTGCCTGAAGGGAACCTGCAAGGAAGATGGAGAGAGACAATTGACAAGGGGCTGGAGAGAAAGGACAAGGGGGAACGGCTTCACACTGAGAGAGGGGAAATTTAGATTGCACATATGGAAAAAATTTGTGGCTGTGAGAGTGGGTGGGCCCTGGCACAGGTTGCCCAGAGGAGCTGTGGCTGCCCCATCCCTGGAAGTGTCCAAGACCAGGCTGGATGGGGCTTGGAGCCACCTGGGCTAGTGGAAGGTGTCCCTGCCACCTTGAAACAAGATGAGCTTTAAGTTCTTTTCCAATCTAGGCTATTCTATGATTGTATGATTTTAACTGTCTATTAGAGGCCATTGTTTCATATTGACACCCAGAGGCAACATTTATTTACTTTTTGGTCAGAAAAAATTCCAGTTCTACAAGAGACAGCATCTGTTTGTATCTTCTGTAGACGTAAGGAGCGCTATAGATATTTCAGTACCCTGAGGACATCTTTATATAATGATCGCTCTTGGGCTGAAACAATTTAAAAATCCCACTGCACACACTTGATGTTGAGTATAATGAATGAGGGCAAAGGCAAAAAGAATTGCAATAAATAAACTAAACACTGGAGAGTATTGGATCTACTATACAATTAATAGAAACGCAGCCATCATAGAAAAAAATCATATTTATAAAGCTTAGCTATGCTTTGTTCTCTTTACAAATCTTTGGGGCAAGTTTGTATTGAAAGCTGCTGTTCTAAATTTGCAAATTGCTTGTCTCACTTTGATTTCTGCCATCCCAGTAAAAAATTCTAACTAAGTGCTATTTTTAACTTTATAGAGGCTAAGAACAACAGAAAAACAATGAGTTTGTCTGAACATCTCTTTTCAGGACATTGTAGATGAACTGTCAACATAAGGTTTGGAGTCTGCAAGAATTAAACCTTTACCTTTAGCTGTTGTTTGTGTCCTCAGCTCAATAGTTCCTCAACTCTGGGTTTTTAACTCTTTACATTCCACGCTTAATGCTCAGCTCTGCCCGCTGCTGTTTGCAAAGTTCCCACTCTTTCAATCTCCACTCCTGGTAGTCTTTGCTTAAGACAGTTAATAGTTTTACAGTCAGATTTTGTTTTTTTCTTTTCTGCTCAAGCTACTTTTTTGAAGTTTGATTTGCAACAGCACTGGGCTGTTCAGGAAGCCTACGGGGATTTGTTAAACCCTCATGTGAGTTAGATTTTTAACCTCAATTATCTCAGTGTTGTTTAAGCACTTAATTCACTGAAGAGCTTCAGTGAATCTGACAGAGGTCTGTCTGTCCTACACTTCTGTAACCCCAACTCTCCATCCATCATTTTCTGTTGCATCACAGCAGGGCAGATTCTGCTCCTGTGTTGAACAGATCTTACTCCTGGGATATGGTATTAAGTGTTCAGCTGCAGAGTGAGGATGAGAAATCTCCTTGATGAGCACACTTGAATAACCTTTAGTCTTTCCATGAATCTAAAGCCTAAAACAAAGATCTGCAGCTGATTTCAGCGCTAGGCTGTGTCATGAAAAATCACTTATTTTAATTAAAACAGTGTGTTTAGCACCATTCTACTATTCACTGTTTTAATAGCAATCTTTCATATTCTGTAGAGAGAAACAGACAACTTACAAAGCAAATTTTTTTACTGGGAGCTTAAATAGTGGTAAAAGGAAAACACATTAGTAAGGAGACAGCACATTGCAAATTAATGTAAACCTTACGGTTTCTCATCAGATTCTTGGAATTTTAGTACTTGGAATGTATTTGTATCCACAGTTACATTGAGATTCCTTGACACATTTAATACAATGCTTTATTGCATCATTTATGTATTTTTAGACATAATGTTTCTGAGTGGAATAGATTTTTCCTTGTGACTACACCACCTGAGGTAAAAACATCAACATTTACAGGGAGGATGGTATGAGCCATGATTTTTTTACAGGAATTTATATTTACATATGAGGAAATATTGAAGTCATAAAACAGAATAAAGTGATTATTTATTTAAGTCTGGTTCAGTTTTTAAAATTTAATCTGCTTTTCAAAATAAAAGGCTCTTTGCTGTATATCACAGACAACACAATCTGATCTTCCCAAATAACTGCCTTTAAACTGAAAGAGAATAGATTTAGATTGGATATAAAGAAGACATTTCTACAGTGAGGGTGGTGAGGCCCTGGCACAGGTTTCCCAGAGAAGCTGTGGCTGCTCCACCCCTGGAAGTCTACTGGACAGGAGGATAGCCAGCGTATTCTTTAAATACGCCAGTACTGAGCTATAAACTTGAAAAAGCTGATGATCTATTACTCCATTTGTTCATTGCTAAACCAGAGAAAATGATCTTGCTATAGCTGACAGGCAGTGCAAAGTCCAGCCTTAACTAATTAGGGTGGGATTTTTAAAGGAGCACTATGGGTTTAGTGGTTCTCAGGTATCCTCAACACCCAGTTGCTTTCAATAACATTCATGGGAGCATGTTTGCAATTTTTTTGGAGAATCTAGGTAGAGTCTAGCCATTTCTGATATCTTCTTACATTGCTTTAATGTTCTGGAACATTCTTCCAAAATTTTAGGTCAAAAGTGCACAGCTGAATTGTCGTTATATGTCCATCTTCAGACCAAAATAATATCATTACTGAGGACAGTTTCAGGTCCCAGTGAACAATTCTCAAATCAGCCACAACCAGAGAACCTAACTGAGCCATGGAATCCCAGAATGGATCAGGTTGGGAGGGACTACAGTGGCTCATCTGGTCCCACCTCCCTGCTCCAGCAGGGACATCACAGAGCACTTGGCACAGCATTGTGTCCAGAGGGGTCTGGAATATCCCCAGGGAGGAGACTCCACACCCTCTCTGGTCTCTGGTCAGTGCTGGGTCACTGCCTAGCAAAGAGGTTCTTCCCCATGTCCAGGTGGAACTTGCTGGGCATCAGTTCCTGCCTGTTCCTCTTGCCCCATTGCTGGGCCCCCCGAGCACAGCCTGGTCCATGCTCTGCCCCCTCCCTGCAGACACTGACACACATGGGGAGGTTCCCTCTCAGGGTCACCTCTGGAGGCTGAACGGCCCCAGCTCCCTCAGCCTTTGCTGCTCCCAGAGATGCTCCATCCCTTGGGCATCTCCACAGCCTTTGCTGGACCCACAGGCAGATGTGCCTGCCAGGGCTGAGCAGAGGGGAAGAACGACCCAGTGTATTAATCAGCTGGCATTTTAAGTGTTGCTTCTTACAAGGGCTTGTAGATTTTTTGACCAACTCGTAACATAACATAACATATGGTTCTTCACTGATTAGTTACTAAGAAACTCTACTTTATAAGCAGGAAGATGTCCATTGCACAAATTTTAGAGCCCTGCTCATTAATAGCTATGTCTAATGCACTTTGAAATTTGTATGAAGTAATAGAATCATAGAATTGCCTGGGTTCAAAGGGATCTTATAGATCATCGAGTCCCACTCCCTGCCATGAGCAGGGAAATTTTCCACTGTCCCAGGTTGCTTCAAGCCCCGTCCAACCTGGCCTTGGACATTTCCAGGGATGGGTCAGCGACAGATCCTCTGGGCAACCTGTGCCAGGGCCCCAGCACTCTCAGAGGCAACAAATTCTTTCCAATATTCCATCCAACGCTTCCCTGTGTCAGAGTGAAGCCATTCCTCCTTGTCCTGTCATTTCAGGCCTTTGTAAATAGTCTCTCTCCATGTTTCTTTCAGGCTGCCTTTAGGTACCGGAAGTCAATTAGCTTTTCACCAGACCTTGAAGCAAAAAAAAAGACTATAGAGTTAAATTTTTTGGAGGATGCACAGATCTGATGAGCCAGGAAGCTGGTGGTCTTACACTACTGAGCTTGTTGCCACTGCATCTATGCTGAGCTCTCTCAAGAGTTTTAGGTGCAGGAATGTTGCAATGAGATAATTTGTGGTTCTGCTATGAAAGAGGATGTGTTTATTTTGCATGTATGTCCTGGGCATTGCTGAGGCCAGTCTGTGCGACATCATTGATGATATTGCCTCTAGAAAGGCAGATCCTATATATTACCTCAGGTACTGTTGGTGGCACTAAAGCAGTGACTGAGAGGAGAAAAGAAACTAGAGGAGACAGGGCTGACTCACCAATTCCCTCATTTGTGGCTCCTGTGTAGCCGTTTCGAGCCCAGCTTTCAGATAACTAAAAGCCTGTGCTGTCAGCAAGCTCCAGTGGGTACTGTGAGAGAACAAGCTTCAGTTGGTATGACTGCAAAAATTCACTAAAATAACCTGGAGTTAAGAAAAAGATGTTTGAAAATTTTATTTCAGGATAATTCATCAGTGTGTTAAAATTTGAATGCTTCCCTTTTTCATGTTATATTCATTTATCAAAATATCATTTGTGCATGGCAGTTACATATCAATAGTGACTTAACAGAATTTAATTTATAATAGAGAAGTCAAAACAATCTATTTTAATAATTAAATCTGGAAATTACTTAGCACAAACCAAAAAAATCTCCTCTTCAAGTGACCTCCCGTGACTTGTTTTTTAAACAGTCAGAATTTCTAATTTTATCAAGACCGTATCAAGGTTCTGTGATTAAAAAGAGGAGGTGATTTCATCATGTCACAAACAGCCAGGCATCATTTTGCTGCAATACTGAAATTTGAACAACATTCTATGTGAATATATTATGGATTAATATGCTGTACACAGTGTGTTTGCTCACTTTCTACCTCTAAAGAGAAATTAAATGAGATACTGTGTCAGATTGGCTTTATGATAAAAATATATTGGTTTTATCAACTGCACAGTTCTTGAATATGTTCTCTCAGCATCCACATTCAAGATGTTCATTTAATGGGACCACTTGAATCATGAGTGTGGTCTTTCCACAAGAAAGATAATTAAAGAGTTTGAAAACTAGGATTAATAAATCATTATAGCAAGTTTAGTTTCAATTAACATTATAAATATTACTATTTTAGCAAGTAATTGACATCTGATTAGCATGTTGCAGGGTGTAGCTGTTTAAATATTAATCAAAGTCCTAAACCTTGCTTACAAAATTACTTAAAAGACATGTACACAATTTTCCTTTATTTACATGGTAACTAAGCTTGTCTTTTACATGTGTTTGCTCAGGACCACGACTTGTAGCATACGCTGGGATTATTATGTATTAATTATTGTAAAAACTACCAATATGATTAAAAAGTCCATGGGGCAGCACATCTGCCTTTTTGATATACACTGTGTAATCTCAAGCATTAAGAAGGGTTTCTTAGCTCTGTGGGTGTTAGCTCACATAACTACTTGGTTCTGTATCTAAAGCTGAAGAAAAGAGCAGCTTAATTTTGAAAAAAATAAATGAATGAAACTAATTTGTAAAAAATATAGTGATGAGTCATTCTGATGAAAAAGATAATAAAAATGCAATGCAGGCAAGCATATTTTGTACTCAGATCCAGTTAGTTTGTGCTTGAGCAGACTAAATTAAATACTATAAATCCTGCCCAAGAAATGTAAATACAGGAGTTAAATCTGACTGCATGAAAATTCAAGCTAAAAAGGAAAAGATACCTTTAAATTGGATCTTTTATATTTGAAATATTTTTATATTGTTAAAATGACATTTGGTCATTAACATCTACTCGATATCATTGAAATACATTTGAAATATGGAAAAACTTGCTTTAAAGAATGTCACAAAATGTGTCAGCAACAGAAGAAAAGATTACTGTGTTTGATATGGGTTATGAATCAAAAAGAAAAATTTTGAACTGTAGAGAAATGAGTGATTTATCTGATGTGATGATGAGGGAAAATATCCAATGTCTCTTTTTTGGTAGAGAACCTGCTCTCCAGAGACATCCAGCTCAGGAAATGGGATCACAAAGCATCACTTGAGAAGGGCACAGAGCCCCTAGTCCCCACTAAAGTGTAAAGATCTTGCTGTGAGCACGCATCAAAAGATGGATAGCAGGCCTTCCAGTTATTCCTGAGGAACATCTCCAGGCATCCATGGGGAGGAGTTCACACAGGCTCTTTAAATCTGACTCTTTATTTCATATTGTTTAGTTCTTCCACTCCTAGTCCTGACTGGCATGAATGACTTGACACCAGAATGCACTGGCCTCCTTTGAGGAAGAAAAGGGGACAGTTCTCTCTGCAAGGATTCCACTCAGAAGACTGAAGATTCAAAGTGCTCTGGCAGCCCTTTGAAGCCAGTGAGGAGCCAGAGGCCTGCATCCAGGAAAGACAGGTCTTTGTGAAGAACTTTATAGAGAGCATTTCGAATTTTGAGAGTCTCATCAGAAGCCTATTGGGGCTTATTTTGTTGTGAAATTACTGATCAGGGTATGACTGTGCTGGGACTGCCAGTGTACTTTTCTCAGATGTTGAGGAGTTTGGTCTCACTCAAATCCACCTGAGCAGTGCATTCCCTGCATCCCATGGCCCCTGGAAGGAATGCAAATAACCCAATAGTGTGCTACAAAACAAATATTCAGCCTCCTTAAGAGCATACCCTAGGCTTATCACCTGAATTGCCAAATCAGAGCTGACTGGATGAGGGTCATGACCCAGTGTGTCACATTTGAATGATTTAAAGTGCAGGGGTTCCCACACATCAGCTTTTATAGGCAGCATTTACAGCAAAACAGAAGAACCCAGTAGAACTCCAGTAGCTGAACAAATCTCTTATCTTCATTCTTTTACAAAGAATAAGCAGAAAAATCATTTCAAAATTTGAATGATTTGGGAAATGGGGATTAAGTTGGCAGTAAGTGAATGCAAGCTACAGCCTCAAGCAAATTGGTAATTAGGTAAGTTACAAACACTTCAATAACGAGAAGGATAATAGAAATTCTGACAGGTCCTGTACAGGAGAGAGCTTGTGGGCACCTCTGTAATAAATGAACAGAGATATATTTGATTTTTTGTTAAAAGCGAGGAGCCCCAAGAGTTTTGTGTTACTTCATTTAGTGCTTGGTGAGGCTGTTTATGTGAGACTTTCCCCTACATTTTAAATCACTTATTGCTGCTTTGGCAGTGTCTGTTAGATTCCATTAGATTCATTAGCTCTTCTAAAGAGCATTGCTCTCTGGAAAAAACTGAAACAGCTGCCCTGTGTAATTTTGTTATTGCTTTAATTTACTCGGAATTCTGCTTTAACACTCCAGCTGTCAAATATAAAGAGGAAGAAACAATCAATATAAAAGCACTTTCTACCTCAGTATTCTTACATATAAGGTTTGTGGGAAGATGGGTGAGTAAACAAAATGATTGTAATTTTTTGTTATTTTCCAGGAGATTTCACGGAGCTGCTGGAAGCAGATAAGGCTCCTCAAAATGTCAGTCCTGCGGCTCTTCTCTGTGGGGTTAGTTCTCCTCCGCCAAACTATTCCTCTCACATGGTGAAACATATGTCAATCTCCCAGCCAAACTGCATTCTGTCCAGTACCGCTGGTTCACTCTTAGATTTTGGCCAAATGGGGGTCAGAAGACCTAGGCACATGCTGGGCTCCTTGAAGCTTTTTTTTTTCCCCAGGAGCACAGAATAAAGTTTCACTGAGCACCTCAGTGCAGTTGCAGACCTATTGCCGAAAATGAGCGAGTCCATTCTGCAAAGCTCCTTTGATTTAACAAAACTCTCAATATGTTAAAGTGTGTATTTTTGTTGCTTACAAGAATACAGAATTGCTTACTTTCTATAGTCCCAACCAGACCATCCAGTGAGAAAATTCAGGAATCTCCTGTTGCTGAATACTGATTAGAACTACAAAAATACAGAACATTGTATAACAATGACAACTGATGTGGCAGAAGTTCAGGCTTAGTATTTCACAGAACCTGAGTAATCTCAACCTAAAACTTGCTTTCTTGTTACCAATAACTTACAAATACACTACAGAAGGGTCAAATTTCTAAAGGAATGGATTTAATTTTCTTTTTTTCCAAAGGGTCGAGGGGAGCAGTGGGGAAATAGACAATTTAATCTTGCATCTTTGGCTCTGTTCTGACATCTCTCAGTGAAACAAGACAATCTTCCTAAAGGAGACTTTAAAATGAATTCTACTCTAGAATTGTCAAACTGACAGAGTGGGTTTAGAGTAGGATATTAGGAAGAAACCCTTCCCTGTGGGGGTGGGCAGGCCCTGGCACAGGGTGCCCAGAGAAGCTGTGGCTGCCCCATCCCTGGGAGTGTCCAAGGCCAGGTTGGACGGGGCTTGGAGCCACCTGGGCTGGTGGGAGGTGTCCCTGCCCATGGTCCCTTCCCATCCAAACCATTCCATGATTGCTTTGATCCAGCATTCTGCCTGAAGTCCAGGAGGAGCCCCCAGGGAAACTGTCACACCCTGATCCCAAAGGCTCAGCTTCTACCAGGGGTTACACTTTAGCCTCGGGCCTGAGGGACTTCGCCCACACGAACTCTCCTGAAGCCTTTGGTTCTCTGGGACCTTGAATTCACGTCCAGAGAAAACTACACATTTTTCTCTGAGAGATTTCTTTTAATTTGGTGAGGAAATAGGCATTTTGGCAAAAAGGGTTTTACAGAAATAAACATGCAACTTCACAAAAGCATTACAACAGATTACCAGGACTGGCAGGCACGGCTGCCTTTGTTACACCCAGCAAACCAACTCCAAGCAACTTAGGTGAGATACCCACAAAAGGAATAAAAGAACAAGGGAAGAGAGACTAAGAGGAGAGAGAACAAAGAGAGGAAAGAGAAACAGTGACCATTTACAGGACCACATGCCCATGGCAGGCCAAGGCCCCGCTGAGCCCCGTGGGTGCCTCTTTATAGATTCTGGCTACCGTGACCATGCCCCCTGGGCGGGACTTTTGTGCCACTGACCAATCCCTGCCCCCCCCCCAGTCAGAGTGACAGGAGCCACAGCCAATCAGAGCTCAGGGGGTGGGCTGGGGGCGGGTCAGCGGGCGGGCCATGTGCAGGGTCTGACCTGGGGAGGGACAGGGAGCAACTCCTGGTGGTGAGGGCGGTGTGTGTGCACCTTCCAGAGAGAAGAGAGCACACCTGCTCTTTTTGTACACTTTACAAGGTTATCTAATGTAAATCGCTTTTGGGGAAATTATCAGACAGATGTTTCCCTTCCAAAGGTATCTGAGAGAGAGAGTGAGACTTCCTAAAATTAATAGAGATTATCCTCTTTTCATAAATGTTTCTTGTTCACAACTGGAGGATGGAATAAAAATCATAATGATGATTCATTATTTTATTCGTCATGAGCTGAATGCATAGGAGAATGTGATAAAATATTTTGTGTTTTAATTTTTTTCAAAGAATTTATGTGGGTGACTTTATTTTTAGTTGCATGTTCTTAAGAACTGGTCCAATAAAATGAGCTAATATTTATGTTGTTTAACCACATTCCATGCACTTTCTTGCCTGACATTTTTCAATAAAAATCCCTCCCCACTTTTCTTCCTCTTTCTGAAAAAGCTTTCACACAAATAGTTTGCTTAAGATCTTTTCAGGGCTTAGAACTAAATTATGTCTGTCAATGGTGCAAATTTTTGATAGCCAAATGATATTCAGAATTATAAGCTGTCAGAGTGGGGCAATTCACGGCTCGTTATTGCAAATCAATGTGCAGGCTGTAGAAGGGAGATCTGTGGGCAGCAGAAGGACCTTGCTTGGTGGAACAGCTGGGGATGCTCTGGTTAAACCTCTGCTCCGTGTCCCACTGCTGCAGATGCCACTGGAGAGCCGACTGACCTGAGCTTGGCACATGGAGTTACTGGATTTCAGAGAAGAGGGAACCACTGCTGCATTTGCCCTTCTCATTGATCCTCTGTAGGCCTGTCCCATTTTGCTTTGCTTCATTTTCATCTTTTCAGTTCACATGCTGTGTTGAACATTGTTCAGGCAATGCTAGACCCAAAAACAAGTGGCCACATGGTACTGCTTTGAATTTCCAATCAATTATATTTGGAATGCCAGAAATGTATTTGTAGCACTCCTTTCTTTCTTTCTGTAGTGACAGGATAAGGGGAAATGGCTTCAAACTGAAATAGGGGAAATTCAGGTCAGATATATGGAAGAATTCCTCCCTGTGAGGGTGGGCAGGTCCTGGCACAGGGTGCCCAGAGAAGCTGTGGTTGCCCCATCCCTGGAAGTGTCCAAGGCCAGGTTGGATGGGGCTTGGAGAAACCTGGATTAGTGGAAGGTGTCCCTGCCCATGGAATGGGGTGGAACAAGATAGGCTTTAAGGTCCCTCCCAACCCAAACCATTCTGTGATTTTGTCAATATGTGCATGGGATGAGTCATTTGTCACACAGCTCTTTTCTACCAACTCTTGGCAATTGCCTGTAGAGAGAGAAGATTATTGATCAATGCCCCTGGGAACACTGCTTATGTAGGTAACGTGAACAGGAAGATACCTCTGTAAAGTTCAGATATTGATAACAAATACTGAGGTTATATTAATGTAAAACCCTAAAGCAAAGTGTTAAAGTCAAACCTAGAGCTCAGCATGAAAAATAATACCAAAGGCTGGGATTTACATTGTCATTAAGGGATGGGAGCTCCAAGACCAGGCTATTCTACAGTGGTGAAGAGAGAAAATACAATTGATTTCTTAAATTCTCTTGACTCTCTTACAAAGATAGATTTGATGAAGTGCCTGGTGGTTTTGATGTTGGCCATAGCACATTTTCCTAGACCTTTGCAAACACAGAAGGTCCATTGCCTTCTTTCCAGTGGGCAGATTAGCAGTACCTTCTGGAACAAAACTGCCAGTTTGAGCACAACCCATCAGCTGTTGTCGTTTAAGCTGTAAGGAGATAGTGAAAGTTCTGAAATGCTAGTCCAAAAAAGACATAGTCTGTTCTCTTCTCCAGAGGGCTTTGCTCTCAAAGACCATTATCTCCATGACTTGAGTTTTAACCCAACCATTCCCTACTTTTTCTCCAAAATTAATTAATGGACTTTTTTGGATGTGTGTCATGTGATTTCAGCTCCCAAGGCCAGTGATTTAAAAATGCTATTGTTGTGCCATCTTATAGGTAAATGCATCTTTTTTCAAATTAGGTTGTCTTTCAAAGCTGTTTCTGATATTACAGTGATGCAGAATACAGAGACAGACCTTTTTCTTGTCGTTGTTAATAAGTCTTCAAATGTTAAACTTTATATTTCTGCTGTCCAAGGCAAATGTTTGTTTATGTCTCCCTCAACAGCTGTCATGTTTGTGTCACTCTTTCCATATTTTTTCCTTTAATTACCTTTCAACATATAGTCTTGAAGATTAAAGGCCAAACACCTTCTTTCAAAGGTCACGCTTAACTGGCAGTTATGTTCATTACAATTTTCTGAAAGTCAATTCACTTGTCTTCATAGATGAATGTGTTGTCATAGCATAAGTATGCAACACATCAATAACTAGCATATTTTGTACTTTTCTGTTGTGCAACTTTCCAATGTGTTATCTTTTAACACTAATTCATAGTTAGAAGACCTACTTACTACCTAATATATTCAGAATTAAGGTTCAAGTATTTTAGTTTGAGCAATCCAATAATTAATATGAACTTTAATCTAGTCCTTGTGTGTATATAAGCATATTTTTCCTTATTAAATTGTTTCTAAACACACTAAAGGTGCCCAGTCTTTGGCTCAAGGTAAAGCCTACCTTGGGATTCTCTGCTTTGTTAGGGATATAATAATTTTTTCCCTATGTGGTTTATTCCTCTGCTGCCTGCTAAGAACTAGACAAACAGGCAATGGTGCAAAAGCAAAACATGACACTGAGAATTAGCTGCCTAAGTTACTATGTGGTCCAGTCTTTGCTGTTAGAACAAATGATTAGGAAATCAAGTGGTAAACTAAATACTGATTCAACTGTTTTCCTCAGAACTGCTGTCTCTGATAATCTCAATATTTTTTGAAGCTTTAGTTAACCTAATCCCTTGTTTGCAATAAACTCTCAGATTGTCAAAGGACAAATTGAGTATAGAAAGTTAAGATATTTAACACTGTAACAGTTCACTGCTCTGCTTTAATTGGGGAATTTGGAGAGCATTAATGATCAATTTGTACTTGCTGCAAACTCATCTGTTCCCAGTCCTTTGGGAGTCATGAAATGTTGATCATAGTATATATGATCATAGTATTTTGTCATCCCTAGACCAAATAGGGAAAAACTTACACGAGAGAGACCTGCACCTGGTGAACTGTGATTGTTGTTTACCATCTGGAGACCCATCCTGTTTAATAATTAACTTCTGGACAAAAGGCAGATGCATAAGAATCCTCTCAGACCATTAAATTTCTGATGAATTCTGGGGCAAAGAGACTTTACTTACTCTGCTGCTACTCAACAGTATGTTTGGGAAGCACACTGATGTTTACATTATTAAGAAATTTGGATTTTAGTTATTTCTCAAATAATTTAGATTGGACCTGTGCAATTTAGCAGCTATTTCTGGACACAGCCAAAAATGACTCTGTGACCGGTTGAAATTGGCCAAATGCCAATTTCCCAAAGGGCCCAGGACAGAGGCCCCAAGACCCCTCCCGACCACGGGGGGAAGGGGGGGGAGGGAAGAGAGGGAAAAAAAACCCCACAGACCCAAACTTCAGTAGGACTAAAGCAGTTTATATACATATATATATAGAGAGAGAGAGAGAAGGAAAAAAGGAAAACAAGTTTTCACTTCCCTCTTATCCAAGAAATTGTTGTTTCCCGAAATCTCAGGACCCCTTCCTCCCGACTGGGTAATCAGCAGGTCTGTGCCTCAGCCCACTCCCACCGCAGAGCGACCGCAGGGAGTTTCTCTGCCCTCCAGCCCTCCCGGAAGAAGAAGTGCCCCACTGAGTTCTGACTCCCCTCTCTATATCTTTGCTTACGTAAAGAAATGAGATGGAATACTTCCTTAGTTATGACCTTAGTTACCAGGAAGGTAAACTAAAACCACTACAGACTCAATAGAGATATTTTGTTTTAAAAGATTTTTGTTTAAAACACAGTAATTAGATTTAATTCTTTATGTGGCTTCTTCATATCATAAAAGGTACCACCAATGATTACCTTTAAAGATAAAAGCTGTGTTCAGAAAGTTGCTGGGCTTCTATTTCTGGGAACTGAAGAAAGTCTAAAGGGTGATGCTTGGAGAATACTTTCACAAAGCACTTCTCTGTATCAGATGTGCTATTATGAGCTTTAATCACATCATCAGTCTTTCCCAAAAGACTTCAGCATTATGCCACATATGGATAAATGCTAACTTTGATGTGAAATAGGTCACAAAACTGAAAGATGACATTTCCCTTCTCACAAGTGTCAGGAAAGTAGTAGGGTTTGTACTTTACTGAGACAGAACCTTCATATTGTCCAGTGATATCTGTAAGAACATATTTTATTCCACTTATTTGGTGAAAGCAATGTACATTTACAATAATAGGCTATTTTAAATCCATTTTACAACTGATTTGGATACAACAGAAACATAAGTGTCCACTTCAGATGTGTCTTATCATCCGTTCATAGTGCCATGGCCTCATTCTTCAGAAGGAGAAGCCCCTAAAAACACCCATGACTAAATGTTTCAGAAGTGTCAGAAGTCCAGTTCTGTTCCACGCTGGACAAATGGCGTATTTTGGAAGGAATGCTGTACTTGGTGTATTTTGGACAGGGCTTGGAGCCACCTGGTCCAGTGGAAGGTGTCCCTGCCCATGGCAGGGGTTGGTTGGAATGAGAGGATCTTGAAGATCCCTGGCAACCAAAAGCATTCTATGATTCTACTCTGATATGACTGGTAATAAATTAAATTATTTTTCCCCAAGTTGAGTCTGTTTTGCCTGTGATGGTAAAGGATGACTCATCTCTCCCCATCATTACCTCAACCCATGGGCCTTTTGCTGCATTTTCTCTCCCCTGTCCAGCTGAGAATGGCAGTGACAGAGTGGCTTTGGTGGGCACCTGGTGTCCAGCCAGGGTCACCCTACCTCAAGTAGTCTGTGATAAACACATGAATTAATAATTTGGAGATTTGTTCCTTGTTTTGTACTGAATTTTCCTGTTACTATACAGGCTGTATCTTTCTATTTTCTGGTCATTTCTGGGAAACTTCATACTGTCTTTCCACAGATGAATACTCTGGTGCACTTGTATTGGAGCTGTTCTTAGTAGGAAGACCTTTAAAAAATTCTGAGAGTATGAACATATTTGTGCATTTTCGGCCATGAATTCATAGCTCTTAGGATCCCAATTGATTGTTTGCATTGTCCATGACATTTTAGATGACAACAACTAAGATCAGGGAATATGGGACACATTTCACTCTTATCTCACTGTCAATTATCATCATTCCTTTCACACCCACTCTTTTTCTTCTGATTTTTGCTGTTGCTGTCCTTAACAGTTACTGTGGCTCACACAAGCTTGAAGCCAATCAACATTTTATGTCAATCCAATTTGTCTCTTTTCAGCCATCTATTATTATTTTCTTTTCTGCTAAATTTGCATATTTCCTCTGAAGAACTTTGGATATTGCACATAAAAGGAGGAGCAGGAACCTGCTGTTCATGTTATACATTCTCAGAATGAAATGGAAATGTTCTTCTGTTGGCAAAGACTGAGACAAAGTTTGGAGAAAAGAACTTATGAATGATTCTTTCTATTATAACTAAAGCTGTGTGGAGCAAAATTTAGCAGAAGACAGTAATTATTTGAAGTAGTGATATTTTGGAGAAAAATGCAGTCTGAAGATTAAAACCCAAACTGAACTACTTAGCAATTTACATACCTGAAGTGGTGCATGGGAGAGGATACAGAGGCACAAGTAGTACAGGTTTGTAGATTTTTATTTTGTCTTTTTAATGACAATTTTTAAACAAATTAGTGTTTAAACATTTGAATATGCATTTCATGCCATATATTCTGAGGATATAAGATGCTCAAGTACCACGTTAACTCATTTTATCATGTCTTAGAATGAATTTGCAGTTCATTAAATGCTGGTAGTTTGGCATGGATCTCATACAACGTGTCAGAGGTGGAGGTGATGAAAATAAAAAGCCATTTGATATTGGCAGTTAAAGTCTTACTCTATGTGAGTGTGAAGGAGAGTTAAAAGGTAGATACCAGCAACATTTTGAACTCTGGAAGAAAGATTGTAATTGTACCTGATTCGTTATTCATCAAAGAATGAATCTGACAAAAATCCTCAAAGGTAAGTGCATCTGGTCTGTAAAATGTCAAGACTAAGCCAGCCATTCTGATAGTTATTGCATAATCTCTCTACTACACACCTGTATGTATTTATTTATTTATTTATAGTCTTGGTCTCATTTTTAGTTTCTGATATAGTGTTCTTCAGAGACTTGTGATGATCCTTCAGGATGGTACAGGACACTCACACGGTGTCTGCAAGACACTCCTCAAATTTTGGAAAATCTCAATAAAATTAAGACCAAGCTCCTGGCTTCAGTGGGGAGCAGTTAAATTGTAGAGCTGCTATTATTTTGACAGGAATATGTCTGGATATAGATCTTTATTTCCAGATCATGGTGCTTTCTGTCTCATGCATGTTGGCACTCAGGGCTGCAGGGAGAGATAGTGCATTCCCTTTACAACAGGTCAAGACGCAGACAGGAAGCACAATGAGGGACTCCCAGCTCATAAAATTTTCATCCACAAAGACCTGACTGTTGATGATTTATCAAATTTTAGATCAAGCACTTTCATATTACTCTGTGACAAAGTCTTTTGTAAACCATGTGTCACACTGCTGTTTCATCAGAGCTATTCTACAGTTTCTTCTTGCACCTGATTTGTTTCTTCTATGTTATATTTCAATAATTTTTCTGTAATTGCATCAGATGGGGGGAAAAATATGAAAAGAAGGTATTTTCTATTAGCTAAAGCACAATTATCTGTGACAGTCTGGAGTCAGGAGATCTAAAATGATTGTGGATCTGGCAGGATTATGGAAAAGTGTGTGACCAGAGGCAGAATGGCTAATTATTCTAATTTTTTAGTGGTCTACACTGACTAAAACACTGTTCCTGCCACTGTGGCATCAGCAAAGAAGAATTCAAGCTTCTTTCCCTGGAACTAATTTTTCTAAAGCTGTAATTTGATCTTAGGATATTTGGGTTAACCTATAAGAGCAATCAAAGGAACCCATGAGGATAGAAATTTGAAATTCCAGGAGCTTGTGGTTACATTGATGAATAGAGAATTTAGGGATCTTCTCTAGTCTTAGGACATTTTCCGCTTCTAGGTTACAGTATCTTTCATTAACTATTTTAAATTAATTAAGCAATTTTTTCATGCTTATTTGGAAATTTCAGTTAAAATAATACATTATTTTCATGTATTTTTAAATTATATGCAATTCAAGTAGATGGATAATAATTACTCCTTTAAATGTTAAATTAGCTTAAAACACTTTTAAGAAAGATGTGATATATTATAATTTATGAAGAAAAATGACATGGATTATTTGGACAAGATTTTTGTTCCTTTGGCAGAAAATGCATCAGTCAGCATCAGCCAAAAGGGTGGGATAGTGATTTTAAAAGGTTGAGATGGCACAAATCTAAGAAGGTGAATTAAAAAATAAAAAAGGTATTTCCAAAATGTCCTGGTTGGATGGTTAGACTGGCATCCACAGTACACTGTGAATTAACCACACAATTTCTTTAGTTTGTATCATACAGAGCCATGAAAGCCAATTTAACTTTTAACTAGATCAATTTTCTTTCCTAAATAAGCTGAGGAAAGGTCACTCATCAGTAAACCTCTGTCAAACAAGCTTTTTTCAGACTGTCCAGCTCTGCTCTTTAAGGCACCAGTTTGAATTAGACCTTAATGTTATGTCACTTTAAATTAGTGGCTTTAGTCTGAATGTGGCCATAAAGAATATTATCAAGCCAGAGTAAATAGATTTCTATCAAAACAAATCAGTCCAGGTTAGAAACAGCAATGCAACTGACACTTTGGAGTGCTTGGCTTTCATGGGGTTATTGGCTGTATCTTTTCAAACAAAACACATGTATGTCTTCCTGTGACAAAACTATTGTATATTTAGCATAATATATGCACAAGTGTAACAGTATATTGACTCATTAAGGTCTCTTTCTGGTTTATCCTCTCTTTTTGGGGTTCTTATAAACCAGGTCCCTGCTGTTCCCCTGCAATCAGTAGCTGTTGCATTCCTGTGTTTAGTAAACCTGAAATAGTTCATTCCTTTTTGCCCCAATTTCATTCAACACATGGAGGCCCCCTGTGCTTTGACAGGCAGCTTTGCCAAGCCAGATGTCACAGGAATCACTGGGGCTTTCTTAATGTCCTTGTTTAGTTTGAGGAAACCTGGTGGCATCTTTTTCTTGCCCAAATAGCATCTCTATTTTCTGAGGCATCGAAGATGAATGTGTGTGTACACACATAATCAGATATTGATTTCTGGTCAAAATGTTTGTAATTTAGTTATGGAAAGAAATAATTTAAAGCCATTTTTCCATGGATAGTTAATTCTAAGTGATGAGTTATTGAGTTTGGAATTCTGTATCTTTATATAGTGAAATCCAACAGAGAATGGTTGTGGGTGAGTTATTTGCCAGATGGCAACATTTCTCAGCCTACTCCAAGTCAATAGTTTATGTGCACTTCCTATTACACACTGCAGGGAAAAAAGGCTGTAGAACCTGCACTTGGCAATGGGCAGTCAAGGAAAAAAATCATCTGAACTGCCATTTGTCCTGCTAAATATTCCATAGTAAAATACACAGAGCCATTCTGAGCTGTCCCTTAGACAAATTAGAGTTGAAATCAATGGAAATTAAATGACAGTAATTTGGGACTGAACATCTATTCCGGAATAAGACAGAATTATATGGAATTAAAAGTACATATAGGATCTGATCCATCCTAAGAAAACAAAATCAATGGGAAATTCTAGTTCTTAACAGTGCAATTACGAGTTATGGCACTGCATTATAGAAGAAGAATGAGCCAGATGTTGCAGCTCCAAGTCTGGACCTTCAATAGCTCAGATCACTTTGTGCTTTGTCACTGACTTGCAAACTGCAAAAAGTCCAGAACAAAAATTGCAGGGGAAGAGCTGAACTTGACAGCTTTTAACTAGAATTATTTTAAACTTTTTCTCCATTTACTTTTGAACCCCACACAGGGTATAATAGAAGTTTGACACAAAACAAACTTCATATGGGAAAAAATTTAGGGGAGTGTGGGTGTTCAGTTTTCTTGGTTTTGGTCTGGGCCTTCCTTGGTAGCAAGGTCATAACTAAGGAAGTATTCTACACCATTCCTTCATGTAATCTGGGGTATATAAAGACAGGAGGAAGGTTTCCTCCCTCTCTTCTCTCTCTTCCTTTCGTGTGCTGGGAGGACATCAGCTCTCTGTGCCGGCCTAGCCCTTATCTCTGTGAGCTGAGACCTCTCAGAGCAGCTGCTGTCCCAGCCGGACAGAGGGGAAGGATCTGCTTCTCTTAAGGGGAGTGTTGGTGAGAATTGATTGTATTAGTTACTTATTGAGCTTTTCCCTGAGTTTATGAGTGTGTGTATTTGTTTTGTTTGGTTTTACCCATTTTTGTCTCATTCCCCTTTTCCTTTCCCCCCTTTTCCCTTTTGGGGGGTTGTTCTGGGATTTGTTCTGTAGATTCATAGTGTTTGATTGTATATAATTGTAATATATGTGAATATATATATACTTTAACTAGAATCGTCTTTTTGTGTACCATTTTTCCTTTCTCTCTTGGGAGAGGGGAATCTGTGTGGCCAGCAGTTGGGCTTGGCAGGGAGCCAACCCAAACCTCCACAGTAATAAGAAGCAGTTGTGTCTGTATTTGCTCCTGACTCCAGACCTGGAGGCATGGGGGACTGGGCTGGGGATTCTTCCAAGCTGTCTGTGCAAAGACCAGTTCAGTGGAGGAATCCAGATGTTACAGCATTTAAATACCTTGTTCTGCTGAGGAGTATTAACTGAGTATTAACTGGTGACATAGTATTAACATAGTATTGAGTAGTATTAACATAGTATTAAATGTATTAACCCAGACAGAGCTGCACTTCATCCTAGACTCAGGCAAGCAATGAAAATCACGTTCTCAGTCCTGAGGACACCTCCAGTGGGCTCCCTTCAGCCCAGGAGCTCCTTCTGGCCTGCTGGAACTCTCCCATGTTTTGCTGATTCAAGAGGTTAAATCTTGCAAGACAGTAGTGGGGTTCGTTTCTGAAATTATATTTTATTTTGTCCACATTCAGCAATTCAAACATAAGTAGGTTTGATATCATTAAATGTCTGGAATTTGTAAATACTTCAAGAATCTGACCTAAATAAACCTCATAGTGTCAGGGTGGTAGAACTGGGAAGAAAATACTACTCCTTGTTATACTGGTGAAATCCATAGCAACCTATTGGTTAAACTGTGACTGTACTGTGTAACCTAAGAGAGTTTGGAAGAGGTTTGTTGAGATGGGACCCTGAGTCAGCCAGGGCTTTGGGCTTTTTGTAATCTCATCTTTTGCCACAATGAGCTCTGGAAAAGACCAGAAAAGCTTTTAAAAGAAACAGGAAGAAATATTTCTCTTAGATCTACAATGCTTGACTGGTGAAAAATAATAATAATAATAATATATAATTCCTGGGCAGTTTGGGAAAGAGAGATGTATCACAAAAGTCATGAAGACTTCCCAGTGTTACAAGGAAGATACCACCTTGCTGTCACCATTTCTAATTATCAGCAGCCTGAGTGCCACTGTTTCTAATTAACCGAGGAAAATAGATCACAAACCACTACAAATAGCAGCTGGTTTTAAAAAGGCAGAAAGAAAACATGAGCACCATGAGACCTCATTTTACAATAATTCCAGTTGGGCTGAGGATATCTGGCAGTGCTGCTCTTCCTCCTGGTAAAACTGAAGTGACAAATCATTGAGTGAGGAAGAGAAGGAGAGTTAGCAAATTATGGCACCAATGAACTTTGCGTGGAATATGTTAACATTTTGGTACAGAGATGAATGATTTTATTAAAGATCTGAGAATGCATAAAAGCATATTTTAGAGCATAATATTAATATCTCTTGCTAACTTGAGACTTCAATTTGTATTGGTGCTGTGCTTTGCTGTTGTGTGCTTAAAAATAACAATAACATTTCAAATTATAGAAATTGATTTATCTCTCTCCTTACTCTGTTTTTAATGGTATTCATATATTAGAACAGGGAATAGTGAACTCTTAGAAAAAAATAATTTACAACTCCTGTGACTTCTATAATTTTAATATATATAAAATCTAAGACTCATATTTTCCAAAGTATATATATATTAAAAAAAATAGAAATCCGGACTTGGAGGACACAGTAGAAACAAGAATCAGTTTTGGACATCTTTTCTCAATTCTGTGATTTGCATGAGGAATGCCTGCATAAAATAACATGAAGAATTTTATGAAATGGTAAGTGATGGAGATGTGTGTTTGCAAAATCTCTTTTCTACAGCAAAGTTGATAATCCAGCCTTGAATCCTGGCTGATCAACTGGTTTCAATTGCTCACTCTAACAGCTACTTTTCACTGGCTAACATTAAAGATGATGCTCTTTGGTCCTGTTTTGTGGCATGCAAAGCATTACCCGGGCACTGAAGATGCTGGAAAAGCACTCAAAAGATCAGATAGGCAGAGGCAATTGCCTTAACTCTTCTCACAGACTCACAGGCTATTTTTGCTTGATCCATTACAATCGGAGAAGTTGTGCCCATGACGATTCCTACACCACTGCTGTGTGGGCTTTTCCACTCTGCTTGTGAAAGATGATGGGTTAATGTTGTTTTTCTGTCTCAAAGTTGCTCTTTGAGTAAAAGGCAGCTCCTCATGGATTCAGGCTTCTTACAGTGAGTTTTGAAACATAATAGTGAAATTTACACAAAATAAACTCACATTGTATTGAAGACAAATTTTGAGGGAAATATCAAAAGTGCTTCATATTTATATTTTTTGATCACAAGGAAAATTTCAGTGTTCTTCAGACTCTACTGTCTTGTTTCCATCTATTTATTTCTGTTGCTTTTATAGCATCCAACCTTAAATTGCTTATCCCTTTGGTCCTTGCCTAACTGGAGCAGTGGTTCAGGTGCATCTAAGAAAATTCCTATTACATGATGGGAGATCCTGTTCCTTCAGGACAGATGTTCATATGAGGTAAAGAGGATTAAAGCTATAAAACACATCCTTCTGACAAGGTTTTGCATTTCAGAATATTGTGCAAAAAAAAAAAAAAGGAAAAATTTAAGATTTCTACAATGTTTAAATAATGCACAAGTTACTTGATATTACTGTGGATGATTTTATGAACAACTGTATATGAAAACTGCCTCAAAACTACCAGGCTATTGCTACTTTCCATATGAAATATTTTCACAGAATATTGACAACTTGAGGAATATTTAAATGCAGAATTTTAAACATATAATTGGAGAAACTTTCCAGAAATTGTTATTTGTTCTAGGACATTTTAGACTGTCTAACAGCTCTGTCCTTAAAGTTATAATTATGGAGTTTAACTTCAATTCTACAGAGGGGTCAGTGTTTAATCCTGCATCTTCATCTCCACCAGCATTTCTGTTCTGATTTTGCTTGAGCAATATTTATTTCAGCCAAGCATATTTTCTGTGAAAGTGAAGAGGTTATAACTCTTTTATCTCCTACAAGCAATTTCACAGTCAAGAGAGCTCAGATGATGTAACTTCAGCTCTGGTTTACCAGAATGGCAGACCTAATTGCATTTCCTAACATCCCCCCACCCCCGCCCACCCGTCCGCCAAAAAAAACCAACCAACCAAAAAAACAAAAAAAACCAACCAAACAAAAAATGCAGAAGTTTTAACTGGAAAAGAGTCAGAAAAGGCTTGCTGGGGCATATTTAGGCATTGAGGGAAGACTGGAATTTTAATTAATATCTGTGGTTTGTTACATTTCATTGCAGTGTGCTCTTATTGCTGGATATCTTCTGATTTCTCTTTCTCTGTAAACTCATACATGGAGTTCTTAGTTAAAACTCCTTAGCATGATAATAATTGATATACACTAAATTATATTAAAAAGGAGCAAAGCAGTAGCTTTTCTTCCTCCCATTAAACTGATTTTGGCAAAAGAGGTCTAGTCGATATTAACCAATAAGATGACGTCCTGGAATGTGATATATTATGTGGAAATACAGGGTATTCCTGCAGTGTCCCTGCTTTCCCAAGTTCAAAATGCTTTTCAATAACTCATTTTGAGTTATCCCAACACTGCCATCTTTGAGAATAGAGCAGATTTTACTCTTTTGCATGTACCTTGTAATGGCTCATTTTTGCCTTTGAAAGTTTCAAAATATTCTGACAGGTGAGGAGTCCAGTTTCAGGGGGTTAATGAGTTTATAGAAGGAAATTATTGAGCTGGTCTTGTCAGAGCATATCCATTGCTTTACTTTCAGCAAAATATTCTTTAATACAGTAGATGGAGAAATATATCCTTTTTTAAATTGTTAGTAATTTCAAACTTCTCCAAGAACAC